>JAIXHY010000004.1:1232514-1242514 GCA_020449905.1 Globodera pallida | reverse complement strand
TTGCTGGGTTGGATGCAGGGAGAACTCTAGTAGGATTGCTGGGTTGATTGCAAGGGAAACTCTAGTAGGATTGCTGGGTGGTGTGCAGGGGAAACTCTCGTAGGGTTGCTGGGTTGGATGCAGGGGAGACTCTAGTAGGATTGCTGGGTGGTGTGCAGGGGAAACTCTCGTAGGGTAGTTGGGTGGATGCAGGGGAAACTCTAGTAGGATTGCTGAGTGGATGCAGGGGAGACTCTAGTAGGATTGCTGGGTGGTGTGCAGGGGAAACTCTCGTAGGGTTGCTGGGTTGGATGCAGGGGAAACTCTCGTAGGGTTGCTGGGTTGGATGCAGGGGAAACTCTAGTAGGATTGCTGGGTTGTTGCAAGGGAAACTCTAGTAGGATTGCTGGGTTGGATGCCGGGGAGACTCTCGTAGGGTTGCTGGGTGGCTGCAGGGGAGAGCTAGTGAGATGCATGGGGGAAGTGTGTTAAGGTCGAGCCACCTGCCAGGCTCATCAGTACAACCACCTGCAACGCTCACCCTCAAGCCACTCTTAATGACCGGGTGGCTCTTTGCTCAATGTACATTCCCGCCCCTATTACCCCAACAGGTGGCTGTTGATTTGAGCGCTTTGCTTTGCCCTCGGCAAAATTCAAGAAAATCTTTTGTCTGTCTGCCGTATACGTGAGGAAACGATTAGTGTTCCTCTGCTGTTTTAACAGCAACATGAACGGTGATGGATGCTGCTGGGGTGCCACCAAAGTTGTGGTCTTAGTTTCTCCAGTGTTAAGCATCCGTCTTGCAAAAGGCATAGCTGTCAGCTGTGCTGCTTCAATAAATTTGGCGAGTTCATTGACTTGTGTATATGTGCCCTACGGGACAAATTCTGTGGAGGAGCCCAGCACTGGGCATGCTGAGAAAATGTTGGTAGCAAATGGCTATAGTGGCATGACATGGTTGACAAGCGAGTTTGTGGTTCGGAACTGCTTGCCCGGAGACCAGTGAGCAGGCAACTCAAAAAGCACGAGACATAAGCGCCCGATGGCCTTTTGGCCGGAGGAAGTGTCCAAACCGGGTAATCCGGAGTGCTCGTGCGAGTGTCTGTGAGCTGCCTTCGGAGCTGTGCTCAGGGACGGGTATGGTTCCCCCCGAGTCCGTGGGGGCCCGAATCTCTGGCCAGCGCTGTGTTGCTGCTGCTTTGGCTTGTGCTACGCATGTGTGTAAAAAAAGACACGGATTGTTGGAGCAAACTTTCCGTCGTCGTAAGACGGCTGTAATAGCGGCGGTTGGCAACGCCCGCTAGCAGCTATCTGGTTGATCCTGCCTGAACTGATGTGTTCATTTCAAAGATTAAGCCATGCATGTATAAGTGTAACCTGCCAGACAGGGAAACTGCGTACGGCTCATTACACCAGCTATAATTTACTTGACCTTGACTTCTTACTTGGATAACTGTGGTAATTCTAGAGCTAATACATGCACCAAAGCTCCAATCTTCCCAGAGCGGAGCGCATTTGTTCGCCACAAAACCAAGCGCCTTCGGGCGTCCAGTGTTGACTCAGAACAACTAAGCTGATCGCACGGTCTTGTACCGGCGACGTGTCTTTCAAGTGTCTGCCTTATCAACTTTCGATGGTAGTGTACCTGACTACCATGGTGATGACGGGTAACGGAGGATAAGGGTTCGACTCCGGAGAAGGGGCCTGAGAAATGGCCACTACGTCTAAGGATGGCAGCAGGCGCGCAAATTACCCACTCTCAACATGAGGAGGTAGTGACGAGAAATAACGAGACCGATCTCTTATGAGGCCGGTCATCGGAATGGGTACAATTTAAACCCTTTAACGAGTATCTATGAGAGGGCAAGTCTGGTGCCAGCAGCCGCGGTAATTCCAGCTCTCAAAATGCATAGAATTATTGCTGCGGTTAAAAAGCTCGTAGTTGGATCTGTGCTAGCCGGCCGGTCCACCCACTGGGTGTGCACTGGTTCGGTTGGCTTTTCTGCCGGTCTCTCCCCGGCGTTGGCCTTCACTGGTCGGCGTCGGTGGGCTGGCGAGTTTACTTTGAACAAATCAGAGTGCTTCAAACAGGCGTTTCGCTTGAATGTTCGTGCATGGAATAATAGAAGAGGATTTCGGTCCGATTTTATTGGTTTTGCTGACCGAGATAATGGTTAACAGAGACAAACGGGGCCATTCGTATTGCTACGTGAGAGGTGAAATTCTTGGACCGTAGCAAGACGGACTACAGCGAAAGCATTTGGCAAGAATGTCTTCATTAATCAAGAACGAAAGTCAGAGGTTCGAAGGCGATCAGATACCGCCCTAGTTCTGACCGTAAACGATGCCAACTAGCGATCCGCCGGCGGATTCATTCGCCCTGGTGGGGAGCTTCCCGGAAACGAAAGTCTTCCGGTTCCGGGGGAAGTATGGTTGCAAAGCTGAAACTTAAAGGAATTGACGGAAGGGCACCACCAGGAGTGGAGCCTGCGGCTTAATTTGACTCAACACGGGGAAACTCACCCGGCCCGGACACCGTAAGGATTGACAGATTGATAGCTTTTTCATGATTCGGTGGATGGTGGTGCATGGCCGTTCTTAGTTCGTGGAGCGATTTGTCTGGTTTATTCCGATAACGAGCGAGACTCTAGCCTACTAAATAGTTGGCTCATTGCTGCTGTGGGCACAACTTCTTAGAGGGATTTTCGGTGTTCAGCCGCACGAAATTGAGCAATAACAGGTCTGTGATGCCCTTAGATGTCCGGGGCTGCACGCGCGCTACACTGGCAAAATCAGCGTGCTTGTCCTTCCCCGAAAGGGGTTGGTAAACCGGTGAAAATTTGCCGTGATTGGGATCGGACATTGCAATTATTGTCCGTGAACGAGGAATTCCTTGTAGGGGCGAGTCATCAACTCGCTCTGAATACGTCCCTGCCCTTTGTACACACCGCCCGTCGCTGCCCGGGACTGAGCCATTTCGAGAAACTCGGGGACGATTATGCGTGTCGGCTTCGGTCGTCGCGTTGATTGGAACCGATTTAATCGCAGTGGCTTGAACCGGGCAAAAGTCGTAACAAGGTAGCTGTAGGTGAACCTGCTGCTGGATCATTACCCAAGTGATACCAATTCACCACCTACCTGCTGTCCAGTTGAGTCAGTGTGGGCAACACCACATGCCTCCGTTTGTTGTTGACGGACACATGCCCGCTATGTTTGGGCTGGCACATTGATCAACAATGTATGGACAGCGCCCTGTGGGCACATGAGTGTTGGGGTGTAACCGATGTTGGTGGCCCAATGGGTGACTCGACGATTGCTGTTGTCGTCGGGTCGCTGCACCAACGGAGGTGGCACGCCCACAGGGCACCCTAACGGCTGTGCTGGCGTCTGTGCGTCGTTGAGCGGTTGTTGCGCCTTGCGCGGATATGCTGACATGGAGTGTAGGCTGCTATTCCATGTCGTACGTGCCGTACCCAGCGGCATGTCTGCGCTTGTGTGCTACGTCCGTGGCCGTGATGAGACGACGTGTTAGGACCCGTGCCTGGCATTGGCATGCGGTTTAAGACTTGATGAGTGCCCGCAGGCACCGCCAGCTTTTTCTCATTTTTATAAATTTTTTAATGCAATTTGATTGCTAAAATATTCTAGTCTTATCGGTGGATCACTCGGCTCGTGGATCGATGAAGAACGCAGCCAACTGCGATAATTAGTGTGAACTGCAGAAACCTTGAACACAGAACTTTCGAATGCACATTGCGCCATTGGAGTGACATCCATTGGCACGCCTGGTTCAGGGTCGTAACCAAAAAATGCACTGCATGTGCGTGTTTTATTTGCTAAGATCACGCTTCGGCGTGTTCTTGCATACCATTGAATGCTACGCTGTGTAGTGTTGGACGTGCTGGCGCGAAAATGTGTTGTCTTTCGCGCTTTACAGACCGTAATTTAGGCACGCCCTTCGTTCACATGCGATAGCTGAATGCCTCGCCAATAGGCATTCGCAATTGAACATTTCGACCTGAACTCAGACGTGAACACCCGCTGAACTTAAGCATATCAGTAAGCGGAGGAAAAGAAACTAACGAGGATTCCCGTAGTAACGGCGAGTGAACTGGGAAGAGTCCAGCGCTGAATCACTTCTCCTCTGGGGTTGTGAGGTGTAGCGTACAGACCGTGAGCTTGGATTGGCCCGCTTGTTCAAGTTTCCCTTGACCGGGGCTCCAGAGAAGGTGCAAGACCTGTCCAACGGGTGGTTGCCTATCCATCTTCGCGTGTCTTGGAGTCGGGTTGTTTGGGATCGCAGCCCAAAGTAGGTGGTAAACTTCATCTAAGACTGAATACGGCCACGAGTCCGATAGCGAACAAGTACCGTGAGGGAAAGTTGCAAAGCACTTTGAAGAGAGAGTTAAAGAGGACGTGAAACCGATGAGATGGAAACGGACAGAGCTGGCGTATCTGGTCTGCATTCATCCGTGTGTTCTTGGGCGTTTGGATTGCCACTCTCCAGACTGGGATGGTGTTCATTCT
This sequence comes from Globodera pallida, assembly GCA_020449905.1. Classification (NCBI taxonomy): domain Eukaryota; kingdom Metazoa; phylum Nematoda; class Chromadorea; order Rhabditida; family Heteroderidae; genus Globodera; species Globodera pallida. Next base: position 1,238,008 of record JAIXHY010000004.1, on the reverse strand, counting down.
GCTCAGGGGCTCATGGAGCATTTGCAGGCGGAGTGCGCTGAGATGCTCGGGACAGCTGCATGAGCTTGGCTTTGAGGCCAGCCCTTCGGGGTCTGGTACCCGGGCTGTGGGAGTGCTGTTTGTTCTGGGTGCTGAGTGTGTGCAATGGCAACGGGTCCGTGTTGGTTTGAGCTGGTGGTTGGTGGCGGTCGCGTGCGACACGTGCCGGCAGTCAGTTCGGTCCTGCTCGGGCTCTCATTGCATGTTCTCGGTGTAAAAGCCGGTCATCTGTCCGACCCGTCTTGAAACACGGACCAAGGAGTTTAGCGTGTGCGCGAGTCATTGGGAGTTGAAAACCCAAGGGCGTAATGAAAGTGAAGGTCTCCTTGCGGAGCTGATGTGTGATCTCGTGCACCCCGGTGTGCGGGCGCAACATAGTCCCGTCCCGATCGCATGCGATGGGGCGGAGACAGAGCGTACGCGCTGAGACCCGAAAGATGGTGAACTATTCCTGAGCAGGATGAAGCCAGAGGAAACTCTGGTGGAAGTCCGAAGCGATTCTGACGTGCAAATCGATCGTCTGACTTGGGTATAGGGGCGAAAGACTAATCGAACCATCTAGTAGCTGGTTCCCTCCGAAGTTTCCCCCAGGATAGCTGGAGCTCGTCAAGCAGTTATACTCGGTAAAGCGAATGATTAGAGGACTTGGGGACGAAATGTTCTTAACCTATTCTCAAACTCTAAATGGGTATGAAGCCAGGGTTGCTTGACTCTGAACCCCGGCGTTGAATGTTTGAGCTCCAAGTGGGCCATTTTTGGTAAGCAGAACTGGCGATGTGGGATGAACCAAACGTGGAGTTAAGGTGCCAAAGTGCCCGCTCATTAGACCCCATAAAAGGTGTTGGTTGATATAGACAGCAGGACGGTGGCCATGGAAGTCGGAATCCGCTAAGGAGTGTGTAACAACTCACCTGCCGAATCAACTAGCCCTGAAAATGGATGGCGCTGGAGCGGGCCACCTATACTCTGCCGTCATTGGCTTGTACGCCACTGCTGTGGACAGTCTGGCCATGACGTGTAGGAGGGTCGTGGTGGTTGCGTTGAAGGCTTTGGGCGTGGGCCCGGCCGGAGCTTCCACCAGTGCAGATCTTGGTGGTAGTAGCAAATATTCAAGTGAGATCCTTGAAGACTGAAGTGGAGAAGGGTTCCACGTGAACAGCAGTTGAATGTGGGTCAGCCGATCCTAAGGCACCGGCTAATGCCGTCACACACTACGGATGAAGACTTTGCTGTGCTTGCGCAGTTTGTCCATCCGGTTGCCGAAAGGGAAGTGGGTTAACATTCCCACGCCAGGCCAGGGAAATGACGGTTCGCAAGAACTGTTTCGCGCGGTAACGCAAATGAACTCGCAGACGTCGTGTGGAGTCCGAGCCAGAGTTCTCTTTTCTGGTTTAGGGCGTGCGTGCCTGGAAGTGGCTCAGCCTGAGATAGGGATGTTGCGCCCGTAAAGCACCGCGGTTCCTGTGGTGTCTCGTGCGCTCCACACGGCCCTTGAAAATGCGAGGGAAGCGATATGAATCTCCTGCCTGATCGTACCGATATCCGCAGCAGGTCTCCAAGGTGAACAGCCTCTAGTCGATAGAATAATGTAGGTAAGGGAAGTCGGCAAATTAGATTCGTAACTTCGGGAAAAGAATTGGCTCTAAAGGTCGGGTCAGCCGGGCTGTTGTGTGAAACAGGCGGCTTTTGCCCGTGGCTGCGTGCCGTCTCCTTGCGGGGTGGTGCGTGGACTAGTGGTGAGAGCTGCTTGTGGAGCGCTTCAGCTGCGTGTATGCTCGTCAGGGTATGCACTTCGGTTGGCGCTGAACGACCAGTTTAGAACTGGCACGAACTCGGGGAATCCGACTGTCTAATTAAAACAGAGGAGACGGATGGTCCTTGTGGACGTTGACCGTGTCTGATTTCTGCCCAGTGCTCTGAATGTTAAGCCAAGGAAACTTGATTAAGCGCGGGTAAACGGCGGGAGTAACTATGACTCTCTTAAGGTAGCCAAATGCCTCGTCGGCTAACTACCGACGCGCACGAGGGAGGCGGTCTTGCAGAACGGGCCAAACCATCACCTCCGGGGACTCTTGCACGCACCAAAACTCTCTGATCTGTCCAGATCAGGAGTGCGTCAGGAAAAGCGGGTCGAACTCGTACTAGTAGGATTCTTGTACACTACAGCATTACAGTGCGTATACTTGTACGTCGCCCGTGCGGTAAGCCCTACATAGCGAGAAGTTCTTACGCAATAGCGCGAACGAACCTTCACGCCCCTAGGTGCCTCCTGGATAACGCAAACGATGGTTAACTTTGTTACAATTCGGAAACTACTAGCCTCTAGAGTAGGGACGGAAGTGCGAGTAGAATACACGAGAAAGGGCTGTAAAGGCCCCGCACCGAAAGCCCTACGCCCCTTGGCAAATGTCTCTAAGCCAAGGTCTACTTTGACTGCAAGAGCCAAGTCTACGGCCAGCGCTATAGAGGTAAACCGAAAGATACCTCAGCTCAAAGGGAACTGGTAGCGCCCTGGGTGGCCCTAAACAGCATCCCTAACCACAACTGTGCAAACACTAATATACAATTCTAAATTATATTTTAGTGTGCGCATTAATTGAGCTTGTTCCGCCAATGAACAAAACCAAAAGCGCGCCAGGTAATCACCAGGCAGGCGAAAGCCACACTCAAACGGTCCTTCTTAGGACTGCCGTAGACATGGCGCCTGATCACAACGAGACCCCAACCCTGTTGACGCATAGTCCAGTGGACCACGAGCGAGGGGACGGCCAAGACCGGACCAATCCTGTGGCTCTAAGTGGGATGGCTGCCGCGGCCAGACGAGTCAGCTCAAAACCTTTGTTGCAGACTGCCGCGTTGTCCGGTGTTACGAGGACTCAGAAGGTGCAACGGTGGTCGAAAGTAGAGGAAGAGGCTTTGCAGGAACTTGTGCCCAGACACACGGACCGAAAGGGAACAGTCCGTTGGATTCATGGTGTATACACCGAGTGGTGCGGCATGCATCGAACAAACCCGCGTGTATACATGCAGCGTCCTGTAAAGTCGCTGTCTGAAAAATGGGTTAAACTGCGTTCGACTATCGCTGCGACGGTCCCGCCTAGAGGTCCGACGCCTTCGAATGACCAAATTGAAGTTAGTGGCATGGTAGCCGAGCTACCGCTTCGTACCGCCCGGCTGGGCGCAGGCGACCACGAATTGATGGGCGGTATTGTTGAGGTCGGAAGATCCGAAGAGGTCGACCGGCCGAGTCTCCTAGGGGATACAAACCCGGTCCCTTCCGAGGCGAAGCTGAGAAAGGCAGTCGCAGTGCGAGACATTGTTCCTGTCAGAAAACGAAAGCATGCGAACGCAAAGAACGTCCAAACATCGGCTAGGGAACTGACCAAAAGGCCGAGGACTGAAAAAGCATGTGACACCAGTTGGTTCCAAGCAGAATCTCAGCTGATCTCGGACAATGAGATCCCCAACTTGGTGCGTCAGGTCGAACCGCTTTTGGCCGATGCGCTGGGATGGGCCGCTGCCGATGCGGAGCCGAGAGGTGTTGCTGTGCCAGTGCCACTAAAAAGGGAATTCAATCAGGAGGTCAAGCGGATCGCCAATATCTCGAGTGACCGCCTGTACAGACGTGGAAGAATACCACTCATTCCTTTCGAATTGGACCGCGAACGAGTGGCTCAGCTTGAGCAACTTGTTGTAGATCGTGTTGAGCGTTGCATTGCCAAGGGGCCCGACTGGTTCCTAGGACTCAATGTAGCAATCTTCGCGGCTGCGCGGATCCTGTCACGCCGCAAGAGGACCGAAAACCTCACTGACCGGCTGCAGCGAAATGATGCCAAAACCCTGAAGGAGATTGAGCGAAAGCAAGCAAGGCTCCTTCGTGCTGCCAAACGAGACCGTCATCGAAAATGGAGAAGCAGATCGGCCAAGGAAAGAGAGAATAAAGTTGAGCGGCTGCGCCAAATGGCCGGCCTGGTCGAGCAAAGAATAGCTGAGAGACGTGATAGAGAAGCAAGTGGCAGGGTCCGGCGGCGCTATCGCTGGAGACCCTCCTTGCGCTCTATCACCGAACCCTCTGCGACTCCAAGTCCGGCTCCGAGCGAGCAACAAACACAACAGTTCTGGCAAGCACTATGGGGTAAGAAAGGGCATGCCAATACGAAGCAATGGCAGTTGCGGGAGTTTGAACGGCACGTTGTTGCAATCCGCCGTGAGGTAAACCAGCAGACCTACATCGACACCGAGCAATTGGTGAAGATGTTCGCACTCGCGCTTCAAAAGGCCAAAGGTAGCAAAGCCCCAGGTCCAGATGGAATTCGAGTCTCATGGTGGAAAATGTTCAAAAGGGTTGTGCCGTATGTGTCGGCATGGGTTGTTCGTGTTTTGCGGGGTGCTGAGCCAGTAGCAAGCTGGCTCTGCAAAGGTCTGACTGTCTTGCTTCCCAAAGGCGGAGACAACACCAACCCTAGCAATTATCGTCCAATAACATGTTTGAACACGTGCTACAAATTGTTGACGTCAGTGATCACGCAGTTGATTGAACAGCAGGTTGAGTTGCTTGGTGGATTACCAAGGCAACAAGTGGCATTGAGAAGAGGGGTCCAGGGAACCTCGGTTGCGCTCCTTACGGACGCACTAGTGATCGCTGACGCGGCAAAAGCCAACCGCCATCTTGGAGTATGTTGGTTTGACTTCAAGAAGGCATTCGATTCAGTACCGCATAACTTGATCCTGTGGATGCTTCGGGTTATCGGCGTACCGGACGATCTCAGGTCCAACATTCGAGCAATAATGGACCTGTGGGCAACGCAACTGAAAGTTGGCGGACGGGTTATTGGAGACGCTATCCCAGTGAGGACTGGGGTCTTCCAAGGAGACACACTGTCACCGCTACTCTTCTGTCTATGCGTATGGCCAATATCGTTCGTGCTGGATCAAACTCCGCAATATCATTTCCGCTGCATGAGACATCTGCAAGAGGGCTTTAGCATCGGACATGTATTTTACATGGACGACCTCAAATGCTACTGCATGGGCAAAGGTGAACTGACTCAAGTAGTTGAGCGAGTGCAAGAGTGCACGTCGGCACTTGGCTTGTCGATCAACCACAGTAAATCTGCGTGGCTAAACTCGGACGGGGCACGAGGAGAAATGGTGGGAGTCCCAAGTCTTGTTGGCAACTACAAGTACCTGGGGCTTCAGGAGAGTCTGGGTCTCGCAGCACGCGAGAGTCTAGAAGTGGTGCAAGGGAAGTTTATGGGAAGATTGAAGGCCATTTGGTCCTCCCAGCTGTCCTTTGGCCAATCGATCCATGCCACAAAGACTATCTGTTGGCCCATTGTCCAATATGTCCTGGTGAATCTTTTTTGGTCTCGGCGGGAGCTAACCGAGATGCGAATAATACTACGGAAATGGGATCGGCAAGTCAGGGACCTGCTTGACGAATGTGGTGTTCGAC
>JAIXHY010000004.1:1217514-1227514 GCA_020449905.1 Globodera pallida | reverse complement strand
GCGCCCGATGGCCTTTTGGCCGGAGGAAGTGTCCAAACCGGGTAATCCGGAGTGCTCGTGCGAGTGTCTGTGAGCTGCCTTCGGAGCTGTGCTCAGGGACGGGTATGGTTCCCCCCGAGTCCGTGGGGGCCCGAATCTCTGGCCAGCGCTGTGTTGCTGCTGCTTTGGCTTGTGCTACGCATGTGTGTAAAAAAAGACACGGATTGTTGGAGCAAACTTTCCGTCGTCGTAAGACGGCTGTAATAGCGGCGGTTGGCAACGCCCGCTAGCAGCTATCTGGTTGATCCTGCCTGAACTGATGTGTTCATTTCAAAGATTAAGCCATGCATGTATAAGTGTAACCTGCCAGACAGGGAAACTGCGTACGGCTCATTACACCAGCTATAATTTACTTGACCTTGACTTCTTACTTGGATAACTGTGGTAATTCTAGAGCTAATACATGCACCAAAGCTCCAATCTTCCCAGAGCGGAGCGCATTTGTTCGCCACAAAACCAAGCGCCTTCGGGCGTCCAGTGTTGACTCAGAACAACTAAGCTGATCGCACGGTCTTGTACCGGCGACGTGTCTTTCAAGTGTCTGCCTTATCAACTTTCGATGGTAGTGTACCTGACTACCATGGTGATGACGGGTAACGGAGGATAAGGGTTCGACTCCGGAGAAGGGGCCTGAGAAATGGCCACTACGTCTAAGGATGGCAGCAGGCGCGCAAATTACCCACTCTCAACATGAGGAGGTAGTGACGAGAAATAACGAGACCGATCTCTTATGAGGCCGGTCATCGGAATGGGTACAATTTAAACCCTTTAACGAGTATCTATGAGAGGGCAAGTCTGGTGCCAGCAGCCGCGGTAATTCCAGCTCTCAAAATGCATAGAATTATTGCTGCGGTTAAAAAGCTCGTAGTTGGATCTGTGCTAGCCGGCCGGTCCACCCACTGGGTGTGCACTGGTTCGGTTGGCTTTTCTGCCGGTCTCTCCCCGGCGTTGGCCTTCACTGGTCGGCGTCGGTGGGCTGGCGAGTTTACTTTGAACAAATCAGAGTGCTTCAAACAGGCGTTTCGCTTGAATGTTCGTGCATGGAATAATAGAAGAGGATTTCGGTCCGATTTTATTGGTTTTGCTGACCGAGATAATGGTTAACAGAGACAAACGGGGCCATTCGTATTGCTACGTGAGAGGTGAAATTCTTGGACCGTAGCAAGACGGACTACAGCGAAAGCATTTGGCAAGAATGTCTTCATTAATCAAGAACGAAAGTCAGAGGTTCGAAGGCGATCAGATACCGCCCTAGTTCTGACCGTAAACGATGCCAACTAGCGATCCGCCGGCGGATTCATTCGCCCTGGTGGGGAGCTTCCCGGAAACGAAAGTCTTCCGGTTCCGGGGGAAGTATGGTTGCAAAGCTGAAACTTAAAGGAATTGACGGAAGGGCACCACCAGGAGTGGAGCCTGCGGCTTAATTTGACTCAACACGGGGAAACTCACCCGGCCCGGACACCGTAAGGATTGACAGATTGATAGCTTTTTCATGATTCGGTGGATGGTGGTGCATGGCCGTTCTTAGTTCGTGGAGCGATTTGTCTGGTTTATTCCGATAACGAGCGAGACTCTAGCCTACTAAATAGTTGGCTCATTGCTGCTGTGGGCACAACTTCTTAGAGGGATTTTCGGTGTTCAGCCGCACGAAATTGAGCAATAACAGGTCTGTGATGCCCTTAGATGTCCGGGGCTGCACGCGCGCTACACTGGCAAAATCAGCGTGCTTGTCCTTCCCCGAAAGGGGTTGGTAAACCGGTGAAAATTTGCCGTGATTGGGATCGGACATTGCAATTATTGTCCGTGAACGAGGAATTCCTTGTAGGGGCGAGTCATCAACTCGCTCTGAATACGTCCCTGCCCTTTGTACACACCGCCCGTCGCTGCCCGGGACTGAGCCATTTCGAGAAACTCGGGGACGATTATGCGTGTCGGCTTCGGTCGTCGCGTTGATTGGAACCGATTTAATCGCAGTGGCTTGAACCGGGCAAAAGTCGTAACAAGGTAGCTGTAGGTGAACCTGCTGCTGGATCATTACCCAAGTGATACCAATTCACCACCTACCTGCTGTCCAGTTGAGTCAGTGTGGGCAACACCACATGCCTCCGTTTGTTGTTGACGGACACATGCCCGCTATGTTTGGGCTGGCACATTGATCAACAATGTATGGACAGCGCCCTGTGGGCACATGAGTGTTGGGGTGTAACCGATGTTGGTGGCCCAATGGGTGACTCGACGATTGCTGTTGTCGTCGGGTCGCTGCACCAACGGAGGTGGCACGCCCACAGGGCACCCTAACGGCTGTGCTGGCGTCTGTGCGTCGTTGAGCGGTTGTTGCGCCTTGCGCGGATATGCTGACATGGAGTGTAGGCTGCTATTCCATGTCGTACGTGCCGTACCCAGCGGCATGTCTGCGCTTGTGTGCTACGTCCGTGGCCGTGATGAGACGACGTGTTAGGACCCGTGCCTGGCATTGGCATGCGGTTTAAGACTTGATGAGTGCCCGCAGGCACCGCCAGCTTTTTCTCATTTTTATAAATTTTTTAATGCAATTTGATTGCTAAAATATTCTAGTCTTATCGGTGGATCACTCGGCTCGTGGATCGATGAAGAACGCAGCCAACTGCGATAATTAGTGTGAACTGCAGAAACCTTGAACACAGAACTTTCGAATGCACATTGCGCCATTGGAGTGACATCCATTGGCACGCCTGGTTCAGGGTCGTAACCAAAAAATGCACTGCATGTGCGTGTTTTATTTGCTAAGATCACGCTTCGGCGTGTTCTTGCATACCATTGAATGCTACGCTGTGTAGTGTTGGACGTGCTGGCGCGAAAATGTGTTGTCTTTCGCGCTTTACAGACCGTAATTTAGGCACGCCCTTCGTTCACATGCGATAGCTGAATGCCTCGCCAATAGGCATTCGCAATTGAACATTTCGACCTGAACTCAGACGTGAACACCCGCTGAACTTAAGCATATCAGTAAGCGGAGGAAAAGAAACTAACGAGGATTCCCGTAGTAACGGCGAGTGAACTGGGAAGAGTCCAGCGCTGAATCACTTCTCCTCTGGGGTTGTGAGGTGTAGCGTACAGACCGTGAGCTTGGATTGGCCCGCTTGTTCAAGTTTCCCTTGACCGGGGCTCCAGAGAAGGTGCAAGACCTGTCCAACGGGTGGTTGCCTATCCATCTTCGCGTGTCTTGGAGTCGGGTTGTTTGGGATCGCAGCCCAAAGTAGGTGGTAAACTTCATCTAAGACTGAATACGGCCACGAGTCCGATAGCGAACAAGTACCGTGAGGGAAAGTTGCAAAGCACTTTGAAGAGAGAGTTAAAGAGGACGTGAAACCGATGAGATGGAAACGGACAGAGCTGGCGTATCTGGTCTGCATTCATCCGTGTGTTCTTGGGCGTTTGGATTGCCACTCTCCAGACTGGGATGGTGTTCATTCTGCTCAGGGGCTCATGGAGCATTTGCAGGCGGAGTGCGCTGAGATGCTCGGGACAGCTGCATGAGCTTGGCTTTGAGGCCAGCCCTTCGGGGTCTGGTACCCGGGCTGTGGGAGTGCTGTTTGTTCTGGGTGCTGAGTGTGTGCAATGGCAACGGGTCCGTGTTGGTTTGAGCTGGTGGTTGGTGGCGGTCGCGTGCGACACGTGCCGGCAGTCAGTTCGGTCCTGCTCGGGCTCTCATTGCATGTTCTCGGTGTAAAAGCCGGTCATCTGTCCGACCCGTCTTGAAACACGGACCAAGGAGTTTAGCGTGTGCGCGAGTCATTGGGAGTTGAAAACCCAAGGGCGTAATGAAAGTGAAGGTCTCCTTGCGGAGCTGATGTGTGATCTCGTGCACCCCGGTGTGCGGGCGCAACATAGTCCCGTCCCGATCGCATGCGATGGGGCGGAGACAGAGCGTACGCGCTGAGACCCGAAAGATGGTGAACTATTCCTGAGCAGGATGAAGCCAGAGGAAACTCTGGTGGAAGTCCGAAGCGATTCTGACGTGCAAATCGATCGTCTGACTTGGGTATAGGGGCGAAAGACTAATCGAACCATCTAGTAGCTGGTTCCCTCCGAAGTTTCCCCCAGGATAGCTGGAGCTCGTCAAGCAGTTATACTCGGTAAAGCGAATGATTAGAGGACTTGGGGACGAAATGTTCTTAACCTATTCTCAAACTCTAAATGGGTATGAAGCCAGGGTTGCTTGACTCTGAACCCCGGCGTTGAATGTTTGAGCTCCAAGTGGGCCATTTTTGGTAAGCAGAACTGGCGATGTGGGATGAACCAAACGTGGAGTTAAGGTGCCAAAGTGCCCGCTCATTAGACCCCATAAAAGGTGTTGGTTGATATAGACAGCAGGACGGTGGCCATGGAAGTCGGAATCCGCTAAGGAGTGTGTAACAACTCACCTGCCGAATCAACTAGCCCTGAAAATGGATGGCGCTGGAGCGGGCCACCTATACTCTGCCGTCATTGGCTTGTACGCCACTGCTGTGGACAGTCTGGCCATGACGTGTAGGAGGGTCGTGGTGGTTGCGTTGAAGGCTTTGGGCGTGGGCCCGGCCGGAGCTTCCACCAGTGCAGATCTTGGTGGTAGTAGCAAATATTCAAGTGAGATCCTTGAAGACTGAAGTGGAGAAGGGTTCCACGTGAACAGCAGTTGAATGTGGGTCAGCCGATCCTAAGGCACCGGCTAATGCCGTCACACACTACGGATGAAGACTTTGCTGTGCTTGCGCAGTTTGTCCATCCGGTTGCCGAAAGGGAAGTGGGTTAACATTCCCACGCCAGGCCAGGGAAATGACGGTTCGCAAGAACTGTTTCGCGCGGTAACGCAAATGAACTCGCAGACGTCGTGTGGAGTCCGAGCCAGAGTTCTCTTTTCTGGTTTAGGGCGTGCGTGCCTGGAAGTGGCTCAGCCTGAGATAGGGATGTTGCGCCCGTAAAGCACCGCGGTTCCTGTGGTGTCTCGTGCGCTCCACACGGCCCTTGAAAATGCGAGGGAAGCGATATGAATCTCCTGCCTGATCGTACCGATATCCGCAGCAGGTCTCCAAGGTGAACAGCCTCTAGTCGATAGAATAATGTAGGTAAGGGAAGTCGGCAAATTAGATTCGTAACTTCGGGAAAAGAATTGGCTCTAAAGGTCGGGTCAGCCGGGCTGTTGTGTGAAACAGGCGGCTTTTGCCCGTGGCTGCGTGCCGTCTCCTTGCGGGGTGGTGCGTGGACTAGTGGTGAGAGCTGCTTGTGGAGCGCTTCAGCTGCGTGTATGCTCGTCAGGGTATGCACTTCGGTTGGCGCTGAACGACCAGTTTAGAACTGGCACGAACTCGGGGAATCCGACTGTCTAATTAAAACAGAGGAGACGGATGGTCCTTGTGGACGTTGACCGTGTCTGATTTCTGCCCAGTGCTCTGAATGTTAAGCCAAGGAAACTTGATTAAGCGCGGGTAAACGGCGGGAGTAACTATGACTCTCTTAAGGTAGCCAAATGCCTCGTCGGCTAACTACCGACGCGCACGAATTATATCTCATTATTCTATAACAATGCCTGGTGCATGCATGTTGACCTTATTCTCATATGATTCGCCATTTTCATGCGGAAATAACACGGCTGCTGTTTAGATTATGAATAATAATCGTTTCTTTAATGGACGCAAAAACCAATTTGCGCCGCAGCAGCCACAGCAACAATTCCGGCGAGGGCAACCGGCCGCTGTCCGTAGAGAGAGAGAGGCGGGAGCGAAAGTTCAATTGTTGGTGCAAGATTTCTTCAAATTCGTCGAAATCAGTAAGGGTTGATGATACACGAACCCTGAATGAGTGTTATTTCGCGCAGAAAATGGGAAGGTGGTCGTGTCAAGGGACGAACTCATCGCAGCCCTCGAAGTCGCCGAGTCTGTGGAGTCGCCCAGAAACCCAATGTCAATGGTGGAGGAGCGACTCCGGGCTCTGGAAGAACAATTGGCAGCCCAAGCCTCGTCTTCAGCGTCGAAGAGCTTGGCGAAGGGAACCAAAAGAGCGCGAACCGATGAGCCGGCAAAGAACGCCGAAGTGGTTGAACAATAAGGTGATTAACCTATTATATATTGAAAGAATTGGCTCTAGTAGGCCTCCGCCGTGTGAGAGATCTAGCACGGCGGGGAAGGAGACAAATGCCGATCGGGTTTGGTAGACCCTTAGGCTGACTAGCGTATACTTTCTATGCACCGCTTGCGGTGCAGCCCAAATGCCCCAGCATATGGCCCGATATGTGCGTTTAATTACGTGCGTATTGCCAAAGCCGTGGCACTTGTGTGCCACGGTGGAACGTCGGGGCGCTAGATCACTTTTTACGACTTGACTACTGGTCTGGGAGGTTGTTAGCAGTGCAGCGGTAGGCATTACCGCGATCTGTAAGCTTAGCTCCCGATCGGATGATTTGTCTTCTTCTTTCCATCTCACTTTTTGTGGCAACGCTCGTGAGATGGACGTGATCTTGGACGTTCCAATGCTATGGCTTAAGTATACGCACTCATATATGTGCATGTTGCCTGCTCATATATTCGACTGTTTGTCTCGGAATTTGAAAAAGATAGAGGTTAATCTTTATTATATCATGTCAGGCTGTCGTTTGTAATATCTATATGGAGTGTGATGTACGTTGCCAATATGTGAGGAGCCATCACCTGCAATGATGGCTAGGCTAATGGACCGACGGTATATCCCCAGAGAGAGGCCTGTGGAGAACCTGAGCCTCGGGTTCGAAGCGGCAAATCTGCTGGACAAGGGACTATACGAGAGGTATAGCTAGATTAGGAACGTGGCCTGGGATATCCCGTAACGGAATTAGCTGAATGAGGTACCCTATCTACTACCGCGGTGCATATTCGCCTCCCGGTCGAATATGCGCACCTATCAGAATGCGGCGCAAAAGCTGGGAGTTGCTGCCTCGCGGGGCCCGGCGTCAAGGGTGAGTGTCGCACACCTGATGGGAAAAACGCGGGCCCTAGGCGTGGTAGTCGCAGAACCCTCCTATCTGTGCTCCCGAGGGAGCCGTCGAGGGTTCTTACTGCGGGGTGGTTCAAAGGCCTATGCGGGACGTGGCTAGTGTTCCCAAGCCCTAGTCGCCACGTTGGCCGGCCTGCTAAGCCAGCCCGCCCTCGTGACTTTAGTGTTTGTCCCGTGACCTGCGAGCTGTAAACCAATATGACAAATAAAAATCAAACCCAAAACGGCGGCGTTGGTGTTGTGGTGTTAGCGGATGTTTCGCTCATGCGAAACATCGAAGGAATTGGAGAAGATGTTATTGGAGCCGACAATGGAATCACGGATCTGGATTCCAGTATAGCCTATTATACACCGTTGTCGTCGCCGCAGTCCGCTGCCAATAACACGCCAATTCCGATAATGCAGCGTAGCCAAGAAGAGAGGCCTAACTCTCTGCAAGTTGTTGAAACTGGCTTGGAAACGGGAGGCGATCGGGGGCCGACAGCACCTGATTGCATCACGAACCCTCAGAACGGCCCAGCTGGCCAAGAGGGTACTCCCGCGACGGCACCCGCTAGACGGGTGCTTCGTTCCTGGTCGGAAAATGATAAGATTTGCTTGATGGTAACGCGAAAGAGTTGTTTGAACTCTTGTGCTTGTGGTTGGAAAACGTTCCATGTGGATCATTGGATCCCGCTTTGGACGGAAGAGAGTGTAGATAGTTTATGGACAGATTCGAAGCTGCGCAGTCAGTACTCGAATCTGGTGCACCGTACAACTATTAGCTATGATATCGCGAATTGGAGCTACCGGATGAATGTCTCGAACCTTAGATGCGGTTTGAGCCTTCGGCCGGAGCAGAGCCCCGTATCACAAGAGGTAGAACCAGCTAACTCACAGGATGGCGTGAGTGAAGCGATCGAAGAACCTGTGATACCATTGATCCCTGGCGCAGAGGAAGAGGCGCGACCAATTCAAGTGGAATTGGAACAAGGGTCAAAGGGCGGTGAGAAAGTAAGCAAATATGAGGAATTCAGACTTATATTTGTGCGCGTATTCAATGTAATGAGTAGAGAGAAATCGGCGAAGCGAAAAGCACTGCGAATTCCAAGTAGAATTAGCGACGAGGAGTGGAAGTGGTGTGATAGGCTATTCAGGCGGTACTTCAAATCGCAAAGAGGGAATACCACCCTACTACGCGTTAATCAAGTACTGTACGCAATCGGCAAGGCTCTAGAAAAGCGGGAAGCCGCTCGCAGGCGAGGGAATGTGGAGAATCGACGGCAATGGTATAGAGAACAGCGTCAGGAAATAAGCCGATTGCGATGCCACATCGGATGGATCACCGATGAACTGAATAGACGGAAGAGGGGCGAAGCCCCAACTCGTGTGCAGAAAAGAAACTTTCATACCATTAGGCATAGGTATGCGGAGAATGGTAAGGCCATTCGAACGCAGCACCAGCTAGAGCGGCGGTGCGAGTCCCTCAAAGGCCAACTTGCTCTAGCAATAGACAGGGTGCGCCTAAGGCAGACCGACGAAGATCGGAAAAGAATCCGCTTTGCACCAGTAAAGCGGATCATTGAGGGAAAACCTATGCCTAGCGTATTAGACTCAGTAGAATGTGTGCGGTCATATTGGCAAAAGATCGTCGGTGAACCGAAGGGGTTCACTAAAACAGCCAATATGCAGGAATGGCAAAACAAGCTGCCCCAGATACCTGGGCAGAACTTGAGCGAGAGCACACACGAGAGCGAATACGAGGAATGGCTGAAAGTGGTAGCGAAGGTGAGGCCGAGGAAAGCGCCTGGTCCAGATGGAATTCCTAATTTGTTGTGGAAAAAAATTATTCCAGCGAACAAGTGGCTGTTCGAGTGGGTAATGCAAATTAAGGAAAGACGATGCCGATTTCCGAAGTGGCTAACCAAAGGACGCATTGTGCTTTTACCGAAGAAGCCCAATGCGCAGGAACCGGGAGACTTGCGCCCAATTGCATGTCTCAACACATGTTATAAGCTTATGACAGGACTTATGACTCGATGGTTATCCAGGCATTTGAATGCGAACGGCTTATTACCAATAACCCAACGTGCGTTAGTTGCGGGAGAATGGGGTGCACCCATTCCCAAGTCCTGGACAGGACTATTACAGCTGATGCAAGATTGCACGGGAGGCAACTGGCAATTGCCTGGCTTGATTACTCGAAGGCGTTCGACTCAGTACCGCACTCGTATATACATCACATTCTGAAGGTGTTGAATGTGGACGAAAAGCTTCTAACAGCCATTAGTGATCTAATGTCGGGTTGGGAAGTGACGTATGAACTCCGCACAAAGGAGGGCACGAGGAGTAGCGTGCCGCTGAAGGTGAGGAGAGGAGTTTTGCAAGGTGATACCCTATCGCCGTTGCTGTTCTGCACAGCACTGATTCCGCTGACATCGACTATTGATGTGAAAGTTCCCAAGTATGTTACCTCGACCCTATCAGTAGGTGGAAACACTGATAGGGCAATGAAAATAAACAATATTTTCTACATGGATGATTGCAAGTTATTCTGCCCAAATCGCAAAGATTTGGACGAAGCAATCACGATGGTAAAAGAAGAGTCCTTGGCCATAGGACTAGCACTGAATGCTTCGAAGTGCGCAATTGCACAAAGCGGACCCGAAGCGAGGGTCGCTGCAGGGATTTTAGATATCCCAGTGATTGGCACGGGACAAACGTACAAGTACCTCGGGGTTGAGCAGCTTATATCGCCAAATGAAGTGGTAGCTTGGGAACGAGTGAAGACTGTGATGCTTGGCAAGCTCCAGATATTACTAGACTCTGATTTGGCCGTCGGCCAAATCATGAATGCGTTCAACGCGGTGGTATTACCAATCGGAAAATACCTATTCGGTAATATCATAATGGGGAATGGCACCTTTGCCTCGCTAGTGGCTAAGGCAAGGCATTTTGATGGTGTAGTGCGCAAAATGTTCGGAGTTGCAAAACTGCG
>JAIXHY010000004.1:1216024-1217060 GCA_020449905.1 Globodera pallida | reverse complement strand
ACAAACTCGCTTGTCAACCATGTCATGCCACTATAGCCATTTGCTACCAACATTTTCTCAGCATGCCCAGTGCTGGGCTCCTCCACAGAATTTGTCCCGTAGGGCACATATACACAAGTCAATGAACTCGCCAAATTTATTGAAGCAGCACAGCTGACAGCTATGCCTTTTGCAAGACGGATGCTTAACACTGGAGAAACTAAGACCACAACTTTGGTGGCACCCCAGCAGCATCCATCACCGTTCATGTTGCTGTTAAAACAGCAGAGGAACACTAATCGTTTCCTCACGTATACGGCAGACAGACAAAAGATTTTCTTGAATTTTGCCGAGGGCAAAGCAAAGCGCTCAAATCAACAGCCACCTGTTGGGGTAATAGGGGCGGGAATGTACATTGAGCAAAGAGCCACCCGGTCATTAAGAGTGGCTTGAGGGTGAGCGTTGCAGGTGGTTGTACTGATGAGCCTGGCAGGTGGCTCGACCTTAACACACTTCCCCCATGCATCTCACTAGCTCTCCCCTGCAGCCACCCAGCAACCCTACTAGAGTTTCCCCTGCATCCAACCCAACAATCCTACTAGAGTTTCCCTTGCAACAACCCAGCAATCCTACTAGAGTTTCCCCTGCATCCAACCCAGCAACCCTACGAGAGTTTCCCTTGCACCAACCCAGCAACCCTACTAGAGTTTCCCCTGCATCCAACCCAGCAATCCTACTAGAGTTTCCCCTGCATCCAACCCAGCAATCCTACTAGAGTTTCCCCTGCAGCCACCCAGCAACCCTACGAGAGTTTCCCTTGCACCAACCCAGCAACCCTACTAGAGTTTCCCCTGCATCCAACCCAGCAACCCTATGAGAGTTTCCCCTGCATCCAACCCAGCAACCCTACGAGAGTTTCCCTTGCAACAACCCAGCAATCCTACTAGAGTTTCCCCTGCATCCAACCCAGCAATCCTACTAGAGTTTCCCCTGCATCCAACCCAGCAACCCTACGAGAGTTTCCCTTGCACCAACCCAGCAACCCTACTAGAGTTTC
>JAIXHY010000004.1:1198524-1211024 GCA_020449905.1 Globodera pallida | reverse complement strand
ACGGACAATAATTGCAATGTCCGATCCCAATCACGGCAAATTTTCACCGGTTTACCAACCCCTTTCGGGGAAGGACAAGCACGCTGATTTTGCCAGTGTAGCGCGCGTGCAGCCCCGGACATCTAAGGGCATCACAGACCTGTTATTGCTCAATTTCGTGCGGCTGAACACCGAAAATCCCTCTAAGAAGTTGTGCCCACAGCAGCAATGAGCCAACTATTTAGTAGGCTAGAGTCTCGCTCGTTATCGGAATAAACCAGACAAATCGCTCCACGAACTAAGAACGGCCATGCACCACCATCCACCGAATCATGAAAAAGCTATCAATCTGTCAATCCTTACGGTGTCCGGGCCGGGTGAGTTTCCCCGTGTTGAGTCAAATTAAGCCGCAGGCTCCACTCCTGGTGGTGCCCTTCCGTCAATTCCTTTAAGTTTCAGCTTTGCAACCATACTTCCCCCGGAACCGGAAGACTTTCGTTTCCGGGAAGCTCCCCACCAGGGCGAATGAATCCGCCGGCGGATCGCTAGTTGGCATCGTTTACGGTCAGAACTAGGGCGGTATCTGATCGCCTTCGAACCTCTGACTTTCGTTCTTGATTAATGAAGACATTCTTGCCAAATGCTTTCGCTGTAGTCCGTCTTGCTACGGTCCAAGAATTTCACCTCTCACGTAGCAATACGAATGGCCCCGTTTGTCTCTGTTAACCATTATCTCGGTCAGCAAAACCAATAAAATCGGACCGAAATCCTCTTCTATTATTCCATGCACGAACATTCAAGCGAAACGCCTGTTTGAAGCACTCTGATTTGTTCAAAGTAAACTCGCCAGCCCACCGACGCCGACCAGTGAAGGCCAACGCCGGGGAGAGACCGGCAGAAAAGCCAACCGAACCAGTGCACACCCAGTGGGTGGACCGGCCGGCTAGCACAGATCCAACTACGAGCTTTTTAACCGCAGCAATAATTCTATGCATTTTGAGAGCTGGAATTACCGCGGCTGCTGGCACCAGACTTGCCCTCTCATAGATACTCGTTAAAGGGTTTAAATTGTACCCATTCCGATGACCGGCCTCATAAGAGATCGGTCTCGTTATTTCTCGTCACTACCTCCTCATGTTGAGAGTGGGTAATTTGCGCGCCTGCTGCCATCCTTAGACGTAGTGGCCATTTCTCAGGCCCCTTCTCCGGAGTCGAACCCTTATCCTCCGTTACCCGTCATCACCATGGTAGTCAGGTACACTACCATCGAAAGTTGATAAGGCAGACACTTGAAAGACACGTCGCCGGTACAAGACCGTGCGATCAGCTTAGTTGTTCTGAGTCAACACTGGACGCCCGAAGGCGCTTGGTTTTGTGGCGAACAAATGCGCTCCGCTCTGGGAAGATTGGAGCTTTGGTGCACAGACTAGAGTCAAGCTCAACAGGGTCTTCTTTCCCCGCTAAATTTGCCAAGCCCGTTCCCTTGGCTGTGGTTTCGCTAGATAGTAGATAGGGACAGTGGGAATCTCGTTGATCCATTCGTGCGCGTCGGAGGGTTATAACATGGGGTCCTGTTACCAGGCCCCACACCCGTCCAACTTCCACCGGCTCAAGGAGAAGAGTCGCTTCCCAACTTCCACGCTGGATCTTCCACGGGTGTGATCGAGCATTCACGATCCCTAGCCACAGTCTCTATATATAGATAATGCAGCTATAGGCCGGGGTTGAACCCCGCCTACGTTCCTGGCAAATCCCCTAAGATTTACGATTCATTCCGACTGAGGTGGGCACCGACTAGTCGTCGCGTACCTATCACAGCCCCTCGCTGGCATTTCTCAATGAGCCTTGCTGTTTCCCGCTCATTGAATCCAATCGCTTTGAAATGCTCAGCGATTGAGGGTAACACTTCACCACATACACCAACCACTATGGGTACAACGAATACACCAGCGTTGTATTCACGCCCATAGTGCTCCATAAGCTGTCCTGCTAAATTGATATCGGGCTGCGGTTCATCGCACGCCAGTTCCGTAACCTCAACTATTGAGTTAGTCGCATATTTGTGGTACTTGATATTTGTCTGCTGTTTCAGGTTGCCAACCCAACAACAGCAAATCTCCACTACGCTGATGCTCGCTTTGATCTTATCAAAGACGACAATGTCCGGCCGGTTGGATCTCAAGACTCGCCGGGTGATCATATTCATATCCCATACGAGCTTGGCTCTATCGTTCTCCATGACGGGCGGTATCTGCTGGCTATAGTGCAGAGTACCTAAATTATACATTCTGCATAATTCGTAATAGATAGCGCGCGCAACACTATTGTGCCGGTCCAACTGTAGGGTGGTTCTGAACACCTCACAGCCCGACGCAATATGTTGCACACTTTCCAACGCCTTGCCACATTGTCTGCACATTCGCTTGGCCGGATCGTGCTTGCGTTTATTCGTGTACAACGAATCCTCTTGCACGCCAAGCACGTCCCTCATTACTCGCTTATTGATCATGCCCTTTAATATCCATAGATATGAAAGTCGTTGATCAATCTCTTCGTTACGACTCACCGCGCCTGCACACTCCAACTTCCTCCACTTGATCAACCAGCAGCGCTGATCCCTTACTCTGAGGAACTTGACAATAACACGTGCTGCCTGTGTGGGGTCAGCGTATGTTTGACCTTGGATATCGACTCCAGTTTGCTCTGGATCATCTTCAAACATACATGTTATTGCTATCTCAGGAATATCCCTTAATATTCCGTTCTTCACATCCTTGTGGATGTTTCGCTTACCTCTCTTTGTCAGGCCTTGTATAAGCGCCCTTGTTTGGACAAATTCCGGTTTACATAGTATATAACACCACGTATATACCACTGATTCGCACAATGAAGACTCTACGGATTTGAGTCCAAATCCGCCCATCTCTCGATTAACGTATAGTCGATGCGGTGTTGATGCCGCAAATCGCAGTTTTGCAACTCCGAACATTTTGCGCACTACACCATCAAAATGCCTTGCCTTAGCCACTAGCGAGGCAAAGGTGCCATTCCCCATTATGATATTACCGAATAGGTATTTTCCGATTGGTAATACCACCGCGTTGAACGCATTCATGATTTGGCCGACGGCCAAATCAGAGTCTAGTAATATCTGGAGCTTGCCAAGCATCACAGTCTTCACTCGTTCCCAAGCTACCACTTCATTTGGCGATATAAGCTGCTCAACCCCGAGGTACTTGTACGTTTGTCCCGTGCCAATCACTGGGATATCTAAAATCCCTGCAGCGACCCTCGCTTCGGGTCCGCTTTGTGCAATTGCGCACTTCGAAGCATTCAGTGCTAGTCCTATGGCCAAGGACTCTTCTTTTACCATCGTGATTGCTTCGTCCAAATCTTTGCGATTTGGGCAGAATAACTTGCAATCATCCATGTAGAAAATATTGTTTATTTTCATTGCCCTATCAGTGTTTCCACCTACTGATAGGGTCGAGGTAACATACTTGGGAACTTTCACATCAATAGTCGATGTCAGCGGAATCAGTGCTGTGCAGAACAGCAACGGCGATAGGGTATCACCTTGCAAAACTCCTCTCCTCACCTTCAGCGGCACGCTACTCCTCGTGCCCTCCTTTGTGCGGAGTTCATACGTCACTTCCCAACCCGACATTAGATCACTAATGGCTGTTAGAAGCTTTTCGTCCACATTCAACACCTTCAGAATGTGATGTATATACGAGTGCGGTACTGAGTCGAACGCCTTCGAGTAATCAAGCCAGGCAATTGCCAGTTGCCTCCCGTGCAATCTTGCATCAGCTGTAATAGTCCTGTCCAGGACTTGGGAATGGGTGCACCCCCATTCTCCCGCAACTAACGCACGTTGGGTTATTGGTAATAAGCCGTTCGCATTCAAATGCCTGGATAACCATCGAGTCATAAGTCCTGTCATAAGCTTATAACATGTGTTGAGACATGCAATTGGGCGCAAGTCTCCCGGTTCCTGCGCATTGGGCTTCTTCGGTAAAAGCACAATGCGTCCTTTGGTTAGCCACTTCGGAAATCGGCATCGTCTTTCCTTAATTTGCATTACCCACTCGAACAGCCACTTGTTCGCTGGAATAATTTTTTTCCACAACAAATTAGGAATTCCATCTGGACCAGGCGCTTTCCTCGGCCTCACCTTCGCTACCACTTTCAGCCATTCCTCGTATTCGCTCTCGTGTGTGCTCTCGCTCAAGTTCTGCCCAGGTATCTGGGGCAGCTTGTTTTGCCATTCCTGCATATTGGCTGTTTTAGTGAACCCCTTCGGTTCACCGACGATCTTTTGCCAATATGACCGCACACATTCTACTGAGTCTAATACGCTAGGCATAGGTTTTCCCTCAATGATCCGCTTTACTGGTGCAAAGCGGATTCTTTTCCGATCTTCGTCGGTCTGCCTTAGGCGCACCCTGTCTATTGCTAGAGCAAGTTGGCCTTTGAGGGACTCGCACCGCCGCTCTAGCTGGTGCTGCGTTCGAATGGCCTTACCATTCTCCGCATACCTATGCCTAATGGTATGAAAGTTTCTTTTCTGCACACGAGTTGGGGCTTCGCCCCTCTTCCGTCTATTCAGTTCATCGGTGATCCATCCGATGTGGCATCGCAATCGGCTTATTTCCTGACGCTGTTCTCTATACCATTGCCGTCGATTCTCCACATTCCCTCGCCTGCGAGCGGCTTCCCGCTTTTCTAGAGCCTTGCCGATTGCGTACAGTACTTGATTAACGCGTAGTAGGGTGGTATTCCCTCTTTGCGATTTGAAGTACCGCCTGAATAGCCTATCACACCACTTCCACTCCTCGTCGCTAATTCTACTTGGAATTCGCAGTGCTTTTCGCTTCGCCGATTTCTCTCTACTCATTACATTGAATACGCGCACAAATATAAGTCTGAATTCCTCATATTTGCTTACTTTCTCACCGCCCTTTGACCCTTGTTCCAATTCCACTTGAATTGGTCGCGCCTCTTCCTCTGCGCCAGGGATCAATGGTATCACAGGTTCTTCGATCGCTTCACTCACGCCATCCTGTGAGTTAGCTGGTTCTACCTCTTGTGATACGGGGCTCTGCTCCGGCCGAAGGCTCAAACCGCATCTAAGGTTCGAGACATTCATCCGGTAGCTCCAATTCGCGATATCATAGCTAATAGTTGTACGGTGCACCAGATTCGAGTACTGACTGCGCAGCTTCGAATCTGTCCATAAACTATCTACACTCTCTTCCGTCCAAAGCGGGATCCAATGATCCACATGGAACGTTTTCCAACCACAAGCACAAGAGTTCAAACAACTCTTTCGCGTTACCATCAAGCAAATCTTATCATTTTCCGACCAGGAACGAAGCACCCGTCTAGCGGGTGCCGTCGCGGGAGTACCCTCTTGGCCAGCTGGGCCGTTCTGAGGGTTCGTGATGCAATCAGGTGCTGTCGGCCCCCGATCGCCTCCCGTTTCCAAGCCAGTTTCAACAACTTGCAGAGAGTTAGGCCTCTCTTCTTGGCTACGCTGCATTATCGGAATTGGCGTGTTATTGGCAGCGGACTGCGGCGACGACAACGGTGTATAATAGGCTATACTGGAATCCAGATCCGTGATTCCATTGTCGGCTCCAATAACATCTTCTCCAATTCCTTCGATGTTTCGCATGAGCGAAACATCCGCTAACACCACAACACCAACGCCGCCGTTTTGGGTTTGATTTTTATTTGTCATATTGGTTTACAGCTCGCAGGTCACGGGACAAACACTAAAGTCACGAGGGCGGGCTGGCTTAGCAGGCCGGCCAACGTGGCGACTAGGGCTTGGGAACACTAGCCACGTCCCGCATAGGCCTTTGAACCACCCCGCAGTAAGAACCCTCGACGGCTCCCTCGGGAGCACAGATAGGAGGGTTCTGCGACTACCACGCCTAGGGCCCGCGTTTTTCCCATCAGGTGTGCGACACTCACCCTTGACGCCGGGCCCCGCGAGGCAGCAACTCCCAGCTTTTGCGCCGCATTCTGATAGGTGCGCATATTCGACCGGGAGGCGAATATGCACCGCGGTAGTAGATAGGGTACCTCATTCAGCTAATTCCGTTACGGGATATCCCAGGCCACGTTCCTAATCTAGCTATACCTCTCGTATAGTCCCTTGTCCAGCAGATTTGCCGCTTCGAACCCGAGGCTCAGGTTCTCCACAGGCCTCTCTCTGGGGATATACCGTCGGTCCATTAGCCTAGCCATCATTGCAGGTGATGGCTCCTCACATATTGGCAACGTACATCACACTCCATATAGATATTACAAACGACAGCCTGACATGATATAATAAAGATTAACCTCTATCTTTTTCAAAGTTCCGAGACAAACAGTCGAATATATGAGCAGGCAACATGCACATATATGAGTGCGTATACTTAAGCCATAGCATTGGAACGTCCAAGATCACGTCCATCTCACGAGCGTTGCCACAAAAAGTGAGATGGAAAGAAGAAGACAAATCATCCGATCGGGAGCTAAGCTTACAGATCGCGGTAATGCCTACCGCTGCACTGCTAACAACCTCCCAGACCAGTAGTCAAGTCGTAAAAAGTGATCTAGCGCCCCGACGTTCCACCGTGGCACACAAGTGCCACGGCTTTGGCAATACGCACGTAATTAAACGCACATATCGGGCCATATGCTGGGGCATTTGGGCTGCACCGCAAGCGGTGCATAGAAAGTATACGCTAGTCAGCCTAAGGGTCTACCAAACCCGATCGGCATTTGTCTCCTTCCCCGCCGTGCTAGATCTCTCACACGGCGGAGGCCTACTAGAGCCAATTCTTTCAATATATAATAGGTTAATCACCTTATTGTTCAACCACTTCGGCGTTCTTTGCCGGCTCATCGGTTCGCGCTCTTTTGGTTCCCTTCGCCAAGCTCTTCGACGCTGAAGACGAGGC
This sequence comes from Globodera pallida, assembly GCA_020449905.1. Lineage (NCBI taxonomy): Eukaryota > Metazoa > Nematoda > Chromadorea > Rhabditida > Heteroderidae > Globodera > Globodera pallida. The sequence goes on along the minus strand of JAIXHY010000004.1, from coordinate 1,204,086 downwards.
TTGGGCTGCCAATTGTTCTTCCAGAGCCCGGAGTCGCTCCTCCACCATTGACATTGGGTTTCTGGGCGACTCCACAGACTCGGCGACTTCGAGGGCTGCGATGAGTTCGTCCCTTGACACGACCACCTTCCCATTTTCTGCGCGAAATAACACTCATTCAGGGTTCGTGTATCATCAACCCTTACTGATTTCGACGAATTTGAAGAAATCTTGCACCAACAATTGAACTTTCGCTCCCGCCTCTCTCTCTCTACGGACAGCGGCCGGTTGCCCTCGCCGGAATTGTTGCTGTGGCTGCTGCGGCGCAAATTGGTTTTTGCGTCCATTAAAGAAACGATTATTATTCATAATCTAAACAGCAGCCGTGTTATTTCCGCATGAAAATGGCGAATCATATGAGAATAAGGTCAACATGCATGCACCAGGCATTGTTATAGAATAATGAGATATATGGGGAACAGATCCAATACGCGCGCACGCTTTTGGTGTCAACCGGAGGGCTCCTAGGGTGGCTCCAGCCGGAGTTGACACTACACCGAATCACTTTTTCGCCAGTGTAGCACCCTGGAGGCAGCGGCATGGCCTGATTGCACTCAGACGTACGCTTGTCCTGCACAATCCGACCAGCCCTCCATTCGTGCGCGTCGGTAGTTAGCCGACGAGGCATTTGGCTACCTTAAGAGAGTCATAGTTACTCCCGCCGTTTACCCGCGCTTAATCAAGTTTCCTTGGCTTAACATTCAGAGCACTGGGCAGAAATCAGACACGGTCAACGTCCACAAGGACCATCCGTCTCCTCTGTTTTAATTAGACAGTCGGATTCCCCGAGTTCGTGCCAGTTCTAAACTGGTCGTTCAGCGCCAACCGAAGTGCATACCCTGACGAGCATACACGCAGCTGAAGCGCTCCACAAGCAGCTCTCACCACTAGTCCACGCACCACCCCGCAAGGAGACGGCACGCAGCCACGGGCAAAAGCCGCCTGTTTCACACAACAGCCCGGCTGACCCGACCTTTAGAGCCAATTCTTTTCCCGAAGTTACGAATCTAATTTGCCGACTTCCCTTACCTACATTATTCTATCGACTAGAGGCTGTTCACCTTGGAGACCTGCTGCGGATATCGGTACGATCAGGCAGGAGATTCATATCGCTTCCCTCGCATTTTCAAGGGCCGTGTGGAGCGCACGAGACACCACAGGAACCGCGGTGCTTTACGGGCGCAACATCCCTATCTCAGGCTGAGCCACTTCCAGGCACGCACGCCCTAAACCAGAAAAGAGAACTCTGGCTCGGACTCCACACGACGTCTGCGAGTTCATTTGCGTTACCGCGCGAAACAGTTCTTGCGAACCGTCATTTCCCTGGCCTGGCGTGGGAATGTTAACCCACTTCCCTTTCGGCAACCGGATGGACAAACTGCGCAAGCACAGCAAAGTCTTCATCCGTAGTGTGTGACGGCATTAGCCGGTGCCTTAGGATCGGCTGACCCACATTCAACTGCTGTTCACGTGGAACCCTTCTCCACTTCAGTCTTCAAGGATCTCACTTGAATATTTGCTACTACCACCAAGATCTGCACTGGTGGAAGCTCCGGCCGGGCCCACGCCCAAAGCCTTCAACGCAACCACCACGACCCTCCTACACGTCATGGCCAGACTGTCCACAGCAGTGGCGTACAAGCCAATGACGGCAGAGTATAGGTGGCCCGCTCCAGCGCCATCCATTTTCAGGGCTAGTTGATTCGGCAGGTGAGTTGTTACACACTCCTTAGCGGATTCCGACTTCCATGGCCACCGTCCTGCTGTCTATATCAACCAACACCTTTTATGGGGTCTAATGAGCGGGCACTTTGGCACCTTAACTCCACGTTTGGTTCATCCCACATCGCCAGTTCTGCTTACCAAAAATGGCCCACTTGGAGCTCAAACATTCAACGCCGGGGTTCAGAGTCAAGCAACCCTGGCTTCATACCCATTTAGAGTTTGAGAATAGGTTAAGAACATTTCGTCCCCAAGTCCTCTAATCATTCGCTTTACCGAGTATAACTGCTTGACGAGCTCCAGCTATCCTGGGGGAAACTTCGGAGGGAACCAGCTACTAGATGGTTCGATTAGTCTTTCGCCCCTATACCCAAGTCAGACGATCGATTTGCACGTCAGAATCGCTTCGGACTTCCACCAGAGTTTCCTCTGGCTTCATCCTGCTCAGGAATAGTTCACCATCTTTCGGGTCTCAGCGCGTACGCTCTGTCTCCGCCCCATCGCATGCGATCGGGACGGGACTATGTTGCGCCCGCACACCGGGGTGCACGAGATCACACATCAGCTCCGCAAGGAGACCTTCACTTTCATTACGCCCTTGGGTTTTCAACTCCCAATGACTCGCGCACACGCTAAACTCCTTGGTCCGTGTTTCAAGACGGGTCGGACAGATGACCGGCTTTTACACCGAGAACATGCAATGAGAGCCCGAGCAGGACCGAACTGACTGCCGGCACGTGTCGCACGCGACCGCCACCAACCACCAGCTCAAACCAACACGGACCCGTTGCCATTGCACACACTCAGCACCCAGAACAAACAGCACTCCCACAGCCCGGGTACCAGACCCCGAAGGGCTGGCCTCAAAGCCAAGCTCATGCAGCTGTCCCGAGCATCTCAGCGCACTCCGCCTGCAAATGCTCCATGAGCCCCTGAGCAGAATGAACACCATCCCAGTCTGGAGAGTGGCAATCCAAACGCCCAAGAACACACGGATGAATGCAGACCAGATACGCCAGCTCTGTCCGTTTCCATCTCATCGGTTTCACGTCCTCTTTAACTCTCTCTTCAAAGTGCTTTGCAACTTTCCCTCACGGTACTTGTTCGCTATCGGACTCGTGGCCGTATTCAGTCTTAGATGAAGTTTACCACCTACTTTGGGCTGCGATCCCAAACAACCCGACTCCAAGACACGCGAAGATGGATAGGCAACCACCCGTTGGACAGGTCTTGCACCTTCTCTGGAGCCCCGGTCAAGGGAAACTTGAACAAGCGGGCCAATCCAAGCTCACGGTCTGTACGCTACACCTCACAACCCCAGAGGAGAAGTGATTCAGCGCTGGACTCTTCCCAGTTCACTCGCCGTTACTACGGGAATCCTCGTTAGTTTCTTTTCCTCCGCTTACTGATATGCTTAAGTTCAGCGGGTGTTCACGTCTGAGTTCAGGTCGAAATGTTCAATTGCGAATGCCTATTGGCGAGGCATTCAGCTATCGCATGTGAACGAAGGGCGTGCCTAAATTACGGTCTGTAAAGCGCGAAAGACAACACATTTTCGCGCCAGCACGTCCAACACTACACAGCGTAGCATTCAATGGTATGCAAGAACACGCCGAAGCGTGATCTTAGCAAATAAAACACGCACATGCAGTGCATTTTTTGGTTACGACCCTGAACCAGGCGTGCCAATGGATGTCACTCCAATGGCGCAATGTGCATTCGAAAGTTCTGTGTTCAAGGTTTCTGCAGTTCACACTAATTATCGCAGTTGGCTGCGTTCTTCATCGATCCACGAGCCGAGTGATCCACCGATAAGACTAGAATATTTTAGCAATCAAATTGCATTAAAAAATTTATAAAAATGAGAAAAAGCTGGCGGTGCCTGCGGGCACTCATCAAGTCTTAAACCGCATGCCAATGCCAGGCACGGGTCCTAACACGTCGTCTCATCACGGCCACGGACGTAGCACACAAGCGCAGACATGCCGCTGGGTACGGCACGTACGACATGGAATAGCAGCCTACACTCCATGTCAGCATATCCGCGCAAGGCGCAACAACCGCTCAACGACGCACAGACGCCAGCACAGCCGTTAGGGTGCCCTGTGGGCGTGCCACCTCCGTTGGTGCAGCGACCCGACGACAACAGCAATCGTCGAGTCACCCATTGGGCCACCAACATCGGTTACACCCCAACACTCATGTGCCCACAGGGCGCTGTCCATACATTGTTGATCAATGTGCCAGCCCAAACATAGCGGGCATGTGTCCGTCAACAACAAACGGAGGCATGTGGTGTTGCCCACACTGACTCAACTGGACAGCAGGTAGGTGGTGAATTGGTATCACTTGGGTAATGATCCAGCAGCAGGTTCACCTACAGCTACCTTGTTACGACTTTTGCCCGGTTCAAGCCACTGCGATTAAATCGGTTCCAATCAACGCGACGACCGAAGCCGACACGCATAATCGTCCCCGAGTTTCTCGAAATGGCTCAGTCCCGGGCAGCGACGGGCGGTGTGTACAAAGGGCAGGGACGTATTCAGAGCGAGTTGATGACTCGCCCCTACAAGGAATTCCTCGTTCACGGACAATAATTGCAATGTCCGATCCCAATCACGGCAAATTTTCACCGGTTTACCAACCCCTTTCGGGGAAGGACAAGCACGCTGATTTTGCCAGTGTAGCGCGCGTGCAGCCCCGGACATCTAAGGGCATCACAGACCTGTTATTGCTCAATTTCGTGCGGCTGAACACCGAAAATCCCTCTAAGAAGTTGTGCCCACAGCAGCAATGAGCCAACTATTTAGTAGGCTAGAGTCTCGCTCGTTATCGGAATAAACCAGACAAATCGCTCCACGAACTAAGAACGGCCATGCACCACCATCCACCGAATCATGAAAAAGCTATCAATCTGTCAATCCTTACGGTGTCCGGGCCGGGTGAGTTTCCCCGTGTTGAGTCAAATTAAGCCGCAGGCTCCACTCCTGGTGGTGCCCTTCCGTCAATTCCTTTAAGTTTCAGCTTTGCAACCATACTTCCCCCGGAACCGGAAGACTTTCGTTTCCGGGAAGCTCCCCACCAGGGCGAATGAATCCGCCGGCGGATCGCTAGTTGGCATCGTTTACGGTCAGAACTAGGGCGGTATCTGATCGCCTTCGAACCTCTGACTTTCGTTCTTGATTAATGAAGACATTCTTGCCAAATGCTTTCGCTGTAGTCCGTCTTGCTACGGTCCAAGAATTTCACCTCTCACGTAGCAATACGAATGGCCCCGTTTGTCTCTGTTAACCATTATCTCGGTCAGCAAAACCAATAAAATCGGACCGAAATCCTCTTCTATTATTCCATGCACGAACATTCAAGCGAAACGCCTGTTTGAAGCACTCTGATTTGTTCAAAGTAAACTCGCCAGCCCACCGACGCCGACCAGTGAAGGCCAACGCCGGGGAGAGACCGGCAGAAAAGCCAACCGAACCAGTGCACACCCAGTGGGTGGACCGGCCGGCTAGCACAGATCCAACTACGAGCTTTTTAACCGCAGCAATAATTCTATGCATTTTGAGAGCTGGAATTACCGCGGCTGCTGGCACCAGACTTGCCCTCTCATAGATACTCGTTAAAGGGTTTAAATTGTACCCATTCCGATGACCGGCCTCATAAGAGATCGGTCTCGTTATTTCTCGTCACTACCTCCTCATGTTGAGAGTGGGTAATTTGCGCGCCTGCTGCCATCCTTAGACGTAGTGGCCATTTCTCAGGCCCCTTCTCCGGAGTCGAACCCTTATCCTCCGTTACCCG
>JAIXHY010000004.1:1188524-1193524 GCA_020449905.1 Globodera pallida | reverse complement strand
CACCTTTTATGGGGTCTAATGAGCGGGCACTTTGGCACCTTAACTCCACGTTTGGTTCATCCCACATCGCCAGTTCTGCTTACCAAAAATGGCCCACTTGGAGCTCAAACATTCAACGCCGGGGTTCAGAGTCAAGCAACCCTGGCTTCATACCCATTTAGAGTTTGAGAATAGGTTAAGAACATTTCGTCCCCAAGTCCTCTAATCATTCGCTTTACCGAGTATAACTGCTTGACGAGCTCCAGCTATCCTGGGGGAAACTTCGGAGGGAACCAGCTACTAGATGGTTCGATTAGTCTTTCGCCCCTATACCCAAGTCAGACGATCGATTTGCACGTCAGAATCGCTTCGGACTTCCACCAGAGTTTCCTCTGGCTTCATCCTGCTCAGGAATAGTTCACCATCTTTCGGGTCTCAGCGCGTACGCTCTGTCTCCGCCCCATCGCATGCGATCGGGACGGGACTATGTTGCGCCCGCACACCGGGGTGCACGAGATCACACATCAGCTCCGCAAGGAGACCTTCACTTTCATTACGCCCTTGGGTTTTCAACTCCCAATGACTCGCGCACACGCTAAACTCCTTGGTCCGTGTTTCAAGACGGGTCGGACAGATGACCGGCTTTTACACCGAGAACATGCAATGAGAGCCCGAGCAGGACCGAACTGACTGCCGGCACGTGTCGCACGCGACCGCCACCAACCACCAGCTCAAACCAACACGGACCCGTTGCCATTGCACACACTCAGCACCCAGAACAAACAGCACTCCCACAGCCCGGGTACCAGACCCCGAAGGGCTGGCCTCAAAGCCAAGCTCATGCAGCTGTCCCGAGCATCTCAGCGCACTCCGCCTGCAAATGCTCCATGAGCCCCTGAGCAGAATGAACACCATCCCAGTCTGGAGAGTGGCAATCCAAACGCCCAAGAACACACGGATGAATGCAGACCAGATACGCCAGCTCTGTCCGTTTCCATCTCATCGGTTTCACGTCCTCTTTAACTCTCTCTTCAAAGTGCTTTGCAACTTTCCCTCACGGTACTTGTTCGCTATCGGACTCGTGGCCGTATTCAGTCTTAGATGAAGTTTACCACCTACTTTGGGCTGCGATCCCAAACAACCCGACTCCAAGACACGCGAAGATGGATAGGCAACCACCCGTTGGACAGGTCTTGCACCTTCTCTGGAGCCCCGGTCAAGGGAAACTTGAACAAGCGGGCCAATCCAAGCTCACGGTCTGTACGCTACACCTCACAACCCCAGAGGAGAAGTGATTCAGCGCTGGACTCTTCCCAGTTCACTCGCCGTTACTACGGGAATCCTCGTTAGTTTCTTTTCCTCCGCTTACTGATATGCTTAAGTTCAGCGGGTGTTCACGTCTGAGTTCAGGTCGAAATGTTCAATTGCGAATGCCTATTGGCGAGGCATTCAGCTATCGCATGTGAACGAAGGGCGTGCCTAAATTACGGTCTGTAAAGCGCGAAAGACAACACATTTTCGCGCCAGCACGTCCAACACTACACAGCGTAGCATTCAATGGTATGCAAGAACACGCCGAAGCGTGATCTTAGCAAATAAAACACGCACATGCAGTGCATTTTTTGGTTACGACCCTGAACCAGGCGTGCCAATGGATGTCACTCCAATGGCGCAATGTGCATTCGAAAGTTCTGTGTTCAAGGTTTCTGCAGTTCACACTAATTATCGCAGTTGGCTGCGTTCTTCATCGATCCACGAGCCGAGTGATCCACCGATAAGACTAGAATATTTTAGCAATCAAATTGCATTAAAAAATTTATAAAAATGAGAAAAAGCTGGCGGTGCCTGCGGGCACTCATCAAGTCTTAAACCGCAGTGCCAATGCCAGGCACGGGTCCTAACACGTCGTCTCATCACGGCCACGGACGTAGCACACAAGCGCAGACATGCCGCTGGGTACGGCACGTACGACATGGAATAGCAGCCTACACTCCATGTCAGCATATCCGCGCAAGGCGCAACAACCGCTCAACGACGCACAGACGCCAGCACAGCCGTTAGGGTGCCCTGTGGGCGTGCCACCTCCGTTGGTGCAGCGACCCGACGACAACAGCAATCGTCGAGTCACCCATTGGGCCACCAACATCGGTTACACCCCAACACTCATGTGCCCACAGGGCGCTGTCCATACATTGTTGATCAATGTGCCAGCCCAAACATAGCGGGCATGTGTCCGTCAACAACAAACGGAGGCATGTGGTGTTGCCCACACTGACTCAACTGGACAGCAGGTAGGTGGTGAATTGGTATCACTTGGGTAATGATCCAGCAGCAGGTTCACCTACAGCTACCTTGTTACGACTTTTGCCCGGTTCAAGCCACTGCGATTAAATCGGTTCCAATCAACGCGACGACCGAAGCCGACACGCATAATCGTCCCCGAGTTTCTCGAAATGGCTCAGTCCCGGGCAGCGACGGGCGGTGTGTACAAAGGGCAGGGACGTATTCAGAGCGAGTTGATGACTCGCCCCTACAAGGAATTCCTCGTTCACGGACAATAATTGCAATGTCCGATCCCAATCACGGCAAATTTTCACCGGTTTACCAACCCCTTTCGGGGAAGGACAAGCACGCTGATTTTGCCAGTGTAGCGCGCGTGCAGCCCCGGACATCTAAGGGCATCACAGACCTGTTATTGCTCAATTTCGTGCGGCTGAACACCGAAAATCCCTCTAAGAAGTTGTGCCCACAGCAGCAATGAGCCAACTATTTAGTAGGCTAGAGTCTCGCTCGTTATCGGAATAAACCAGACAAATCGCTCCACGAACTAAGAACGGCCATGCACCACCATCCACCGAATCATGAAAAAGCTATCAATCTGTCAATCCTTACGGTGTCCGGGCCGGGTGAGTTTCCCCGTGTTGAGTCAAATTAAGCCGCAGGCTCCACTCCTGGTGGTGCCCTTCCGTCAATTCCTTTAAGTTTCAGCTTTGCAACCATACTTCCCCCGGAACCGGAAGACTTTCGTTTCCGGGAAGCTCCCCACCAGGGCGAATGAATCCGCCGGCGGATCGCTAGTTGGCATCGTTTACGGTCAGAACTAGGGCGGTATCTGATCGCCTTCGAACCTCTGACTTTCGTTCTTGATTAATGAAGACATTCTTGCCAAATGCTTTCGCTGTAGTCCGTCTTGCTACGGTCCAAGAATTTCACCTCTCACGTAGCAATACGAATGGCCCCGTTTGTCTCTGTTAACCATTATCTCGGTCAGCAAAACCAATAAAATCGGACCGAAATCCTCTTCTATTATTCCATGCACGAACATTCAAGCGAAACGCCTGTTTGAAGCACTCTGATTTGTTCAAAGTAAACTCGCCAGCCCACCGACGCCGACCAGTGAAGGCCAACGCCGGGGAGAGACCGGCAGAAAAGCCAACCGAACCAGTGCACACCCAGTGGGTGGACCGGCCGGCTAGCACAGATCCAACTACGAGCTTTTTAACCGCAGCAATAATTCTATGCATTTTGAGAGCTGGAATTACCGCGGCTGCTGGCACCAGACTTGCCCTCTCATAGATACTCGTTAAAGGGTTTAAATTGTACCCATTCCGATGACCGGCCTCATAAGAGATCGGTCTCGTTATTTCTCGTCACTACCTCCTCATGTTGAGAGTGGGTAATTTGCGCGCCTGCTGCCATCCTTAGACGTAGTGGCCATTTCTCAGGCCCCTTCTCCGGAGTCGAACCCTTATCCTCCGTTACCCGTCATCACCATGGTAGTCAGGTACACTACCATCGAAAGTTGATAAGGCAGACACTTGAAAGACACGTCGCCGGTACAAGACCGTGCGATCAGCTTAGTTGTTCTGAGTCAACACTGGACGCCCGAAGGCGCTTGGTTTTGTGGCGAACAAATGCGCTCCGCTCTGGGAAGATTGGAGCTTTGGTGCATGTATTAGCTCTAGAATTACCACAGTTATCCAAGTAAGAAGTCAAGGTCAAGTAAATTATAGCTGGTGTAATGAGCCGTACGCAGTTTCCCTGTCTGGCAGGTTACACTTATACATGCATGGCTTAATCTTTGAAATGAACACATCAGTTCAGGCAGGATCAACCAGATAGCTGCTAGCGGGCGTTGCCAACCGCCGCTATTACAGCCGTCTTACGACGACGGAAAGTTTGCTCCAACAATCCGTGTCTTTTTTTACACACATGCGTAGCACAAGCCAAAGCAGCAGCAACACAGCGCTGGCCAGAGATTCGGGCCCCCACGGACTCGGGGGGAACCATACCCGTCCCTGAGCACAGCTCCGAAGGCAGCTCACAGACACTCGCACGAGCACTCCGGATTACCCGGTTTGGACACTTCCTCCGGCCAAAAGGCCATCGGGCGCTTATGTCTCGTGCTTTTTGAGTTGCCTGCTCACTGGTCTCCGGGCAAGCAGTTCCGAACCACAAACTCGCTTGTCAACCATGTCATGCCACTATAGCCATTTGCTACCAACATTTTCTCAGCATGCCCAGTGCTGGGCTCCTCCACAGAATTTGTCCCGTAGGGCACATATACACAAGTCAATGAACTCGCCAAATTTATTGAAGCAGCACAGCTGACAGCTATGCCTTTTGCAAGACGGATGCTTAACACTGGAGAAACTAAGACCACAACTTTGGTGGCACCCCAGCAGCATCCATCACCGTTCATGTTGCTGTTAAAACAGCAGAGGAACACTAATCGTTTCCTCACGTATACGGCAGACAGACAAAAGATTTTCTTGAATTTTGCCGAGGGCAAAGCAAAGCGCTCAAATCAACAGCCACCTGTTGGGGTAATAGGGGCGGGAATGTACATTGAGCAAAGAGCCACCCGGTCATTAAGAGTGGCTTGAGGGTGAGCGTTGCAGGTGGTTGTACTGATGAGCCTGGCAGGTGGCTCGACCTTAACACACTTCCCCCATGCATCTCACTAGCTCTCCCCTGCAGCCACCCAGCAACCCTACTAGAGTTTCCCCTGCATCCAACCC
>JAIXHY010000004.1:1178524-1186024 GCA_020449905.1 Globodera pallida | reverse complement strand
TTTTAATTAGACAGTCGGATTCCCCGAGTTCGTGCCAGTTCTAAACTGGTCGTTCAGCGCCAACCGAAGTGCATACCCTGACGAGCATACACGCAGCTGAAGCGCTCCACAAGCAGCTCTCACCACTAGTCCACGCACCACCCCGCAAGGAGACGGCACGCAGCCACGGGCAAAAGCCGCCTGTTTCACACAACAGCCCGGCTGACCCGACCTTTAGAGCCAATTCTTTTCCCGAAGTTACGAATCTAATTTGCCGACTTCCCTTACCTACATTATTCTATCGACTAGAGGCTGTTCACCTTGGAGACCTGCTGCGGATATCGGTACGATCAGGCAGGAGATTCATATCGCTTCCCTCGCATTTTCAAGGGCCGTGTGGAGCGCACGAGACACCACAGGAACCGCGGTGCTTTACGGGCGCAACATCCCTATCTCAGGCTGAGCCACTTCCAGGCACGCACGCCCTAAACCAGAAAAGAGAACTCTGGCTCGGACTCCACACGACGTCTGCGAGTTCATTTGCGTTACCGCGCGAAACAGTTCTTGCGAACCGTCATTTCCCTGGCCTGGCGTGGGAATGTTAACCCACTTCCCTTTCGGCAACCGGATGGACAAACTGCGCAAGCACAGCAAAGTCTTCATCCGTAGTGTGTGACGGCATTAGCCGGTGCCTTAGGATCGGCTGACCCACATTCAACTGCTGTTCACGTGGAACCCTTCTCCACTTCAGTCTTCAAGGATCTCACTTGAATATTTGCTACTACCACCAAGATCTGCACTGGTGGAAACGGACAGAGCGGGTGTTCTTGGGCGTTTGGATTGCCAATCTCCAGACTGGGATGGTGTTCATTCTGCTCAGGGGCTCATGGAGCATTTGCAGGCGGAGTGCGCTGAGATGCTCGGGACAGCTGCATGAGCTTGGCTTTGAGGCCAGCCCTTCGGGGTCTGGTACCCGGGCTGTGGGAGTGCTGTTTGTTCTGGGTGCTGAGTGTGTGCAATGGCAACGGGTCCGTGTTGGTTTGAGCTGGTGGTTGGTGGCGGTCGCGTGCGACACGTGCCGGCAGTCAGTTCGGTCCTGCTCGGGCTCTCATTGCATGTTCTCGGTGTAAAAGCCGGTCATCTGTCCGACCCGTCTTGAAACACGGACCAAGGAGTTTAGCGTGTGCGCGAGTCATTGGGAGTTGAAAACCCAAGGGCGTAATGAAAGTGAAGGTCTCCTTGCGGAGCTGATGTGTGATCTCGTGCACCCCGGTGTGCGGGCGCAACATAGTCCCGTCCCGATCGCATGCGATGGGGCGGAGACAGAGCGTACGCGCTGAGACCCGAAAGATGGTGAACTATTCCTGAGCAGGATGAAGCCAGAGGAAACTCTGGTGGAAGTCCGAAGCGATTCTGACGTGCAAATCGATCGTCTGACTTGGGTATAGGGGCGAAAGACTAATCGAACCATCTAGTAGCTGGTTCCCTCCGAAGTTTCCCCCAGGATAGCTGGAGCTCGTCAAGCAGTTATACTCGGTAAAGCGAATGATTAGAGGACTTGGGGACGAAATGTTCTTAACCTATTCTCAAACTCTAAATGGGTATGAAGCCAGGGTTGCTTGACTCTGAACCCCGGCGTTGAATGTTTGAGCTCCAAGTGGGCCATTTTTGGTAAGCAGAACTGGCGATGTGGGATGAACCAAACGTGGAGTTAAGGTGCCAAAGTGCCCGCTCATTAGACCCCATAAAAGGTGTTGGTTGATATAGACAGCAGGACGGTGGCCATGGAAGTCGGAATCCGCTAAGGAGTGTGTAACAACTCACCTGCCGAATCAACTAGCCCTGAAAATGGATGGCGCTGGAGCGGGCCACCTATACTCTGCCGTCATTGGCTTGTACGCCACTGCTGTGGACAGTCTGGCCATGACGTGTAGGAGGGTCGTGGTGGTTGCGTTGAAGGCTTTGGGCGTGGGCCCGGCCGGAGCTTCCACCAGTGCAGATCTTGGTGGTAGTAGCAAATATTCAAGTGAGATCCTTGAAGACTGAAGTGGAGAAGGGTTCCACGTGAACAGCAGTTGAATGTGGGTCAGCCGATCCTAAGGCACCGGCTAATGCCGTCACACACTACGGATGAAGACTTTGCTGTGCTTGCGCAGTTTGTCCATCCGGTTGCCGAAAGGGAAGTGGGTTAACATTCCCACGCCAGGCCAGGGAAATGACGGTTCGCAAGAACTGTTTCGCGCGGTAACGCAAATGAACTCGCAGACGTCGTGTGGAGTCCGAGCCAGAGTTCTCTTTTCTGGTTTAGGGCGTGCGTGCCTGGAAGTGGCTCAGCCTGAGATAGGGATGTTGCGCCCGTAAAGCACCGCGGTTCCTGTGGTGTCTCGTGCGCTCCACACGGCCCTTGAAAATGCGAGGGAAGCGATATGAATCTCCTGCCTGATCGTACCGATATCCGCAGCAGGTCTCCAAGGTGAACAGCCTCTAGTCGATAGAATAATGTAGGTAAGGGAAGTCGGCAAATTAGATTCGTAACTTCGGGAAAAGAATTGGCTCTAAAGGTCGGGTCAGCCGGGCTGTTGTGTGAAACAGGCGGCTTTTGCCCGTGGCTGCGTGCCGTCTCCTTGCGGGGTGGTGCGTGGACTAGTGGTGAGAGCTGCTTGTGGAGCGCTTCAGCTGCGTGTATGCTCGTCAGGGTATGCACTTCGGTTGGCGCTGAACGACCAGTTTAGAACTGGCACGAACTCGGGGAATCCGACTGTCTAATTAAAACAGAGGAGACGGATGGTCCTTGTGGACGTTGACCGTGTCTGATTTCTGCCCAGTGCTCTGAATGTTAAGCCAAGGAAACTTGATTAAGCGCGGGTAAACGGCGGGAGTAACTATGACTCTCTTAAGGTAGCCAAATGCCTCGTCGGCTAACTACCGACGCGCACGAATGGAGGGCTGGTCGGATTGTGCAGGACAAGCGTACGTCTGAGTGCAATCAGGCCATGCCGCTGCCTCCAGGGTGCTACACTGGCGAAAAAGTGATTCGGTGTAGTGTCAACTCCGGCTGGAGCCACCCTAGGAGCCCTCCGGTTGACACCAAAAGCGTGCGCGCGTATTGGATCTGTTCCCCATATATCTCATTATTCTATAACAATGCCTGGTGCATGCATGTTGACCTTATTCTCATATGATTCGCCATTTTCATGCGGAAATAACACGGCTGCTGTTTAGATTATGAATAATAATCGTTTCTTTAATGGACGCAAAAACCAATTTGCGCCGCAGCAGCCACAGCAACAATTCCGGCGAGGGCAACCGGCCGCTGTCCGTAGAGAGAGAGAGGCGGGAGCGAAAGTTCAATTGTTGGTGCAAGATTTCTTCAAATTCGTCGAAATCAGTAAGGGTTGATGATACACGAACCCTGAATGAGTGTTATTTCGCGCAGAAAATGGGAAGGTGGTCGTGTCAAGGGACGAACTCATCGCAGCCCTCGAAGTCGCCGAGTCTGTGGAGTCGCCCAGAAACCCAATGTCAATGGTGGAGGAGCGACTCCGGGCTCTGGAAGAACAATTGGCAGCCCAAGCCTCGTCTTCAGCGTCGAAGAGCTTGGCGAAGGGAACCAAAAGAGCGCGAACCGATGAGCCGGCAAAGAACGCCGAAGTGGTTGAACAATAAGGTGATTAACCTATTATATATTGAAAGAATTGGCTCTAGTAGGCCTCCGCCGTGTGAGAGATCTAGCACGGCGGGGAAGGAGACAAATGCCGATCGGGTTTGGTAGACCCTTAGGCTGACTAGCGTATACTTTCTATGCACCGCTTGCGGTGCAGCCCAAATGCCCCAGCATATGGCCCGATATGTGCGTTTAATTACGTGCGTATTGCCAAAGCCGTGGCACTTGTGTGCCACGGTGGAACGTCGGGGCGCTAGATCACTTTTTACGACTTGACTACTGGTCTGGGAGGTTGTTAGCAGTGCAGCGGTAGGCATTACCGCGATCTGTAAGCTTAGCTCCCGATCGGATGATTTGTCTTCTTCTTTCCATCTCACTTTTTGTGGCAACGCTCGTGAGATGGACGTGATCTTGGACGTTCCAATGCTATGGCTTAAGTATACGCACTCATATATGTGCATGTTGCCTGCTCATATATTCGACTGTTTGTCTCGGAACTTGGAAAAGATAGAGGTTAATCTTTATTATATCATGTCAGGCTGTCGTTTGTAATATCTATATGGAGTGTGATGTACGTTGCCAATATGTGAGGAGCCATCACCTACAATGATGGCTAGGCTAATGGACCGACGGTATATCCCCAGAGAGAGGCCTGTGGAGAACCTGAGCCTCGGGTTCGAAGCGGCAAATCTGCTGGACAAGGGACTATACGAGAGGTATAGCTAGATTAGGAACGTGGCCTGGGATATCCCGTAACGGAATTAGCTGAATGAGGTACCCTATCTACTACCGCGGTGCATATTCGCCTCCCGGTCGAATATGCGCACCTATCAGAATGCGGCGCAAAAGCTGGGAGTTGCTGCCTCGCGGGGCCCGGCGTCAAGGGTGAGTGTCGCACACCTGATGGGAAAAACGCGGGCCCTAGGCGTGGTAGTCGCAGAACCCTCCTATCTGTGCTCCCGAGGGAGCCGTCGAGGGTTCTTACTGCGGGGTGGTTCAAAGGCCTATGCGGGACGTGGCTAGTGTTCCCAAGCCCTAGTCGCCACGTTGGCCGGCCTGCTAAGCCAGCCCGCCCTCGTGACTTTAGTGTTTGTCCCGTGACCTGCGAGCTGTAAACCAATATGACAAATAAAAATCAAACCCAAAACGGCGGCGTTGGTGTTGTGGTGTTAGCGGATGTTTCGCTCTTGCGAAACATCGAAGGAATTGGAGAAGATGTTATTGGAGCCGACAATGGAATCACGGATCTGGATTCCAGTATAGCCTATTATACACCGTTGTCGTCGCCGCAGTCCGCTGCCAATAACACGCCAATTCCGATAATGCAGCGTAGCCAAGAAGAGAGGCCTAACTCTCTGCAAGTTGTTGAAACTGGCTTGGAAACGGGAGGCGATCGGGGGCCGACAGCACCTGATTGCATCACGAACCCTCAGAACGGCCCAGCTGGCCAAGAGGGTACTCCCGCGACGGCACCCGCTAGACGGGTGCTTCGTTCCTGGTCGGAAAATGATAAGATTTGCTTGATGGTAACGCGAAAGAGTTGTTTGAACTCTTGTGCTTGTGGTTGGAAAACGTTCCATGTGGATCATTGGATCCCGCTTTGGACGGAAGAGAGTGTAGATAGTTTATGGACAGATTCGAAGCTGCGCAGTCAGTACTCGAATCTGGTGCACCGTACAACTATTAGCTATGATATCGCGAATTGGAGCTACCGGATGAATGTCTCGAACCTTAGATGCGGTTTGAGCCTTCGGCCGGAGCAGAGCCCCGTATCACAAGAGGTAGAACCAGCTAACTCACAGGATGGCGTGAGTGAAGCGATCGAAGAACCTGTGATACCATTGATCCCTGGCGCAGAGGAAGAGGCGCGACCAATTCAAGTGGAATTGGAACAAGGGTCAAAGGGCGGTGAGAAAGTAAGCAAATATGAGGAATTCAGACTTATATTTGTGCGCGTATTCAATGTAATGAGTAGAGAGAAATCGGCGAAGCGAAAAGCACTGCGAATTCCAAGTAGAATTAGCGACGAGGAGTGGAAGTGGTGTGATAGGCTATTCAGGCGGTACTTCAAATCGCAAAGAGGGAATACCACCCTACTACGCGTTAATCAAGTACTGTACGCAATCGGCAAGGCTCTAGAAAAGCGGGAAGCCGCTCGCAGGCGAGGGAATGTGGAGAATCGACGGCAATGGTATAGAGAACAGCGTCAGGAAATAAGCCGATTGCGATGCCACATCGGATGGATCACCGATGAACTGAATAGACGGAAGAGGGGCGAAGCCCCAACTCGTGTGCAGAAAAGAAACTTTCATACCATTAGGCATAGGTATGCGGAGAATGGTAAGGCCATTCGAACGCAGCACCAGCTAGAGCGGCGGTGCGAGTCCCTCAAAGGCCAACTTGCTCTAGCAATAGACAGGGTGCGCCTAAGGCAGACCGACGAAGATCGGAAAAGAATCCGCTTTGCACCAGTAAAGCGGATCATTGAGGGAAAACCTATGCCTAGCGTATTAGACTCAGTAGAATGTGTGCGGTCATATTGGCAAAAGATCGTCGGTGAACCGAAGGGGTTCACTAAAACAGCCAATATGCAGGAATGGCAAAACAAGCTGCCCCAGATACCTGGGCAGAACTTGAGCGAGAGCACACACGAGAGCGAATACGAGGAATGGCTGAAAGTGGTAGCGAAGGTGAGGCCGAGGAAAGCGCCTGGTCCAGATGGAATTCCTAATTTGTTGTGGAAAAAAATTATTCCAGCGAACAAGTGGCTGTTCGAGTGGGTAATGCAAATTAAGGAAAGACGATGCCGATTTCCGAAGTGGCTAACCAAAGGACGCATTGTGCTTTTACCGAAGAAGCCCAATGCGCAGGAACCGGGAGACTTGCGCCCAATTGCATGTCTCAACACATGTTATAAGCTTATGACAGGACTTATGACTCGATGGTTATCCAGGCATTTGAATGCGAACGGCTTATTACCAATAACCCAACGTGCGTTAGTTGCGGGAGAATGGGGGTGCACCCATTCCCAAGTCCTGGACAGGACTATTACAGCTGATGCAAGATTGCACGGGAGGCAACTGGCAATTGCCTGGCTTGATTACTCGAAGGCGTTCGACTCAGTACCGCACTCGTATATACATCACATTCTGAAGGTGTTGAATGTGGACGAAAAGCTTCTAACAGCCATTAGTGATCTAATGTCGGGTTGGGAAGTGACGTATGAACTCCGCACAAAGGAGGGCACGAGGAGTAGCGTGCCGCTGAAGGTGAGGAGAGGAGTTTTGCAAGGTGATACCCTATCGCCGTTGCTGTTCTGCACAGCACTGATTCCGCTGACATCGACTATTGATGTGAAAGTTCCCAAGTATGTTACCTCGACCCTATCAGTAGGTGGAAACACTGATAGGGCAATGAAAATAAACAATATTTTCTACATGGATGATTGCAAGTTATTCTGCCCAAATCGCAAAGATTTGGACGAAGCAATCACGATGGTAAAAGAAGAGTCCTTGGCCATAGGACTAGCACTGAATGCTTCGAAGTGCGCAATTGCACAAAGCGGACCCGAAGCGAGGGTCGCTGCAGGGATTTTAGATATCCCAGTGATTGGCACGGGACAAACGTACAAGTACCTCGGGGTTGAGCAGCTTATATCGCCAAATGAAGTGGTAGCTTGGGAACGAGTGAAGACTGTGATGCTTGGCAAGCTCC
The DNA here is from genome assembly GCA_020449905.1 of Globodera pallida. Lineage (NCBI taxonomy): Eukaryota > Metazoa > Nematoda > Chromadorea > Rhabditida > Heteroderidae > Globodera > Globodera pallida. The sequence continues at coordinate 1,178,667 of JAIXHY010000004.1, read as the reverse complement.
AGATATTACTAGACTCTGATTTGGCCGTCGGCCAAATCATGAATGCGTTCAACGCGGTGGTATTACCAATCGGAAAATACCTATTCGGTAATATCATAATGGGGAATGGCACCTTTGCCTCGCTAGTGGCTAAGGCAAGGCAT
>JAIXHY010000004.1:1148524-1173524 GCA_020449905.1 Globodera pallida | reverse complement strand
ACGAGACCGATCTCTTATGAGGCCGGTCATCGGAATGGGTACAATTTAAACCCTTTAACGAGTATCTATGAGAGGGCAAGTCTGGTGCCAGCAGCCGCGGTAATTCCAGCTCTCAAAATGCATAGAATTATTGCTGCGGTTAAAAAGCTCGTAGTTGGATCTGTGCTAGCCGGCCGGTCCACCCACTGGGTGTGCACTGGTTCGGTTGGCTTTTCTGCCGGTCTCTCCCCGGCGTTGGCCTTCACTGGTCGGCGTCGGTGGGCTGGCGAGTTTACTTTGAACAAATCAGAGTGCTTCAAACAGGCGTTTCGCTTGAATGTTCGTGCATGGAATAATAGAAGAGGATTTCGGTCCGATTTTATTGGTTTTGCTGACCGAGATAATGGTTAACAGAGACAAACGGGGCCATTCGTATTGCTACGTGAGAGGTGAAATTCTTGGACCGTAGCAAGACGGACTACAGCGAAAGCATTTGGCAAGAATGTCTTCATTAATCAAGAACGAAAGTCAGAGGTTCGAAGGCGATCAGATACCGCCCTAGTTCTGACCGTAAACGATGCCAACTAGCGATCCGCCGGCGGATTCATTCGCCCTGGTGGGGAGCTTCCCGGAAACGAAAGTCTTCCGGTTCCGGGGGAAGTATGGTTGCAAAGCTGAAACTTAAAGGAATTGACGGAAGGGCACCACCAGGAGTGGAGCCTGCGGCTTAATTTGACTCAACACGGGGAAACTCACCCGGCCCGGACACCGTAAGGATTGACAGATTGATAGCTTTTTCATGATTCGGTGGATGGTGGTGCATGGCCGTTCTTAGTTCGTGGAGCGATTTGTCTGGTTTATTCCGATAACGAGCGAGACTCTAGCCTACTAAATAGTTGGCTCATTGCTGCTGTGGGCACAACTTCTTAGAGGGATTTTCGGTGTTCAGCCGCACGAAATTGAGCAATAACAGGTCTGTGATGCCCTTAGATGTCCGGGGCTGCACGCGCGCTACACTGGCAAAATCAGCGTGCTTGTCCTTCCCCGAAAGGGGTTGGTAAACCGGTGAAAATTTGCCGTGATTGGGATCGGACATTGCAATTATTGTCCGTGAACGAGGAATTCCTTGTAGGGGCGAGTCATCAACTCGCTCTGAATACGTCCCTGCCCTTTGTACACACCGCCCGTCGCTGCCCGGGACTGAGCCATTTCGAGAAACTCGGGGACGATTATGCGTGTCGGCTTCGGTCGTCGCGTTGATTGGAACCGATTTAATCGCAGTGGCTTGAACCGGGCAAAAGTCGTAACAAGGTAGCTGTAGGTGAACCTGCTGCTGGATCATTACCCAAGTGATACCAATTCACCACCTACCTGCTGTCCAGTTGAGTCAGTGTGGGCAACACCACATGCCTCCGTTTGTTGTTGACGGACACATGCCCGCTATGTTTGGGCTGGCACATTGATCAACAATGTATGGACAGCGCCCTGTGGGCACATGAGTGTTGGGGTGTAACCGATGTTGGTGGCCCAATGGGTGACTCGACGATTGCTGTTGTCGTCGGGTCGCTGCACCAACGGAGGTGGCACGCCCACAGGGCACCCTAACGGCTGTGCTGGCGTCTGTGCGTCGTTGAGCGGTTGTTGCGCCTTGCGCGGATATGCTGACATGGAGTGTAGGCTACTATTCCATGTCGTACGTGCCGTACCCAGCGGCATGTCTGCGCTTGTGTGCTACGTCCGTGGCCGTGATGAGACGACGTGTTAGGACCCGTGCCTGGCATTGGCACGCGGTTTAAGACTTGATGAGTGCCTGCAGGCACCGCCAGCTTTTTCTCATTTTTATAAATTTTTTAATGCAATTTTATTGCTAAAATATTCTAGTCTTATCGGTGGATCACTCGGCTCGTGGATCGATGAAGAACGCAGCCAACTGCGATAATTAGTGTGAACTGCAGAAACCTTGAACACAGAACTTTCGAATGCACATTGCGCCATTGGAGTGACATCCATTGGCACGCCTGGTTCAGGGTCGTAACCAAAAAATGCACTGCATGTGCGTGTTTTATTTGCTAAGATCACGCTTCGGCGTGTTCTTGCATACCATTGAATGCTACGCTGTGTAGTGTTGGACGTGCTGGCGCGAAAATGTGTTGTCTTTCGCGCTTTACAGACCGTAATTTAGGCACGCCCTTCGTTCACATGCGATAGCTGAATGCCTCGCCAATAGGCATTCGCAATTGAACATTTCGACCTGAACTCAGACGTGAACACCCGCTGAACTTAAGCATATCAGTAAGCGGAGGAAAAGAAACTAACGAGGATTCCCGTAGTAACGGCGAGTGAACTGGGAAGAGTCCAGCGCTGAATCACTTCTCCTCTGGGGTTGTGAGGTGTAGCGTACAGACCGTGAGCTTGGATTGGCCCGCTTGTTCAAGTTTCCCTTGACCGGGGCTCCAGAGAAGGTGCAAGACCTGTCCAACGGGTGGTTGCCTATCCATCTTCGCGTGTCTTGGAGTCGGGTTGTTTGGGATCGCAGCCCAAAGTAGGTGGTAAACTTCATCTAAGACTGAATACGGCCACGAGTCCGATAGCGAACAAGTACCGTGAGGGAAAGTTGCAAAGCACTTTGAAGAGAGAGTTAAAGAGGACGTGAAACCGATGAGATGGAAACGGACAGAGCTGGCGTATCTGGTCTGCATTCATCCGTGTGTTCTTGGGCGTTTGGATTGCCAATCTCCAGACTGGGATGGTGTTCATTCTGCTCAGGGGCTCATGGAGCATTTGCAGGCGGAGTGCGCTGAGATGCTCGGGACAGCTGCATGAGCTTGGCTTTGAGGCCAGCCCTTCGGGGTCTGGTACCCGGGCTGTGGGAGTGCTGTTTGTTCTGGGTGCTGAGTGTGTGCAATGGCAACGGGTCCGTGTTGGTTTGAGCTGGTGGTTGGTGGCGGTCGCGTGCGACACGTGCCGGCAGTCAGTTCGGTCCTGCTCGGGCTCTCATTGCATGTTCTCGGTGTAAAAGCCGGTCATCTGTCCGACCCGTCTTGAAACACGGACCAAGGAGTTTAGCGTGTGCGCGAGTCATTGGGAGTTGAAAACCCAAGGGCGTAATGAAAGTGAAGGTCTCCTTGCGGAGCTGATGTGTGATCTCGTGCACCCCGGTGTGCGGGCGCAACATAGTCCCGTCCCGATCGCATGCGATGGGGCGGAGACAGAGCGTACGCGCTGAGACCCGAAAGATGGTGAACTATTCCTGAGCAGGATGAAGCCAGAGGAAACTCTGGTGGAAGTCCGAAGCGATTCTGACGTGCAAATCGATCGTCTGACTTGGGTATAGGGGCGAAAGACTAATCGAACCATCTAGTAGCTGGTTCCCTCCGAAGTTTCCCCCAGGATAGCTGGAGCTCGTCAAGCAGTTATACTCGGTAAAGCGAATGATTAGAGGACTTGGGGACGAAATGTTCTTAACCTATTCTCAAACTCTAAATGGGTATGAAGCCAGGGTTGCTTGACTCTGAACCCCGGCGTTGAATGTTTGAGCTCCAAGTGGGCCATTTTTGGTAAGCAGAACTGGCGATGTGGGATGAACCAAACGTGGAGTTAAGGTGCCAAAGTGCCCGCTCATTAGACCCCATAAAAGGTGTTGGTTGATATAGACAGCAGGACGGTGGCCATGGAAGTCGGAATCCGCTAAGGAGTGTGTAACAACTCACCTGCCGAATCAACTAGCCCTGAAAATGGATGGCGCTGGAGCGGGCCACCTATACTCTGCCGTCATTGGCTTGTACGCCACTGCTGTGGACAGTCTGGCCATGACGTGTAGGAGGGTCGTGGTGGTTGCGTTGAAGGCTTTGGGCGTGGGCCCGGCCGGAGCTTCCACCAGTGCAGATCTTGGTGGTAGTAGCAAATATTCAAGTGAGATCCTTGAAGACTGAAGTGGAGAAGGGTTCCACGTGAACAGCAGTTGAATGTGGGTCAGCCGATCCTAAGGCACCGGCTAATGCCGTCACACACTACGGATGAAGACTTTGCTGTGCTTGCGCAGTTTGTCCATCCGGTTGCCGAAAGGGAAGTGGGTTAACATTCCCACGCCAGGCCAGGGAAATGACGGTTCGCAAGAACTGTTTCGCGCGGTAACGCAAATGAACTCGCAGACGTCGTGTGGAGTCCGAGCCAGAGTTCTCTTTTCTGGTTTAGGGCGTGCGTGCCTGGAAGTGGCTCAGCCTGAGATAGGGATGTTGCGCCCGTAAAGCACCGCGGTTCCTGTGGTGTCTCGTGCGCTCCACACGGCCCTTGAAAATGCGAGGGAAGCGATATGAATCTCCTGCCTGATCGTACCGATATCCGCAGCAGGTCTCCAAGGTGAACAGCCTCTAGTCGATAGAATAATGTAGGTAAGGGAAGTCGGCAAATTAGATTCGTAACTTCGGGAAAAGAATTGGCTCTAAAGGTCGGGTCAGCCGGGCTGTTGTGTGAAACAGGCGGCTTTTGCCCGTGGCTGCGTGCCGTCTCCTTGCGGGGTGGTGCGTGGACTAGTGGTGAGAGCTGCTTGTGGAGCGCTTCAGCTGCGTGTATGCTCGTCAGGGTATGCACTTCGGTTGGCGCTGAACGACCAGTTTAGAACTGGCACGAACTCGGGGAATCCGACTGTCTAATTAAAACAGAGGAGACGGATGGTCCTTGTGGACGTTGACCGTGTCTGATTTCTGCCCAGTGCTCTGAATGTTAAGCCAAGGAAACTTGATTAAGCGCGGGTAAACGGCGGGAGTAACTATGACTCTCTTAAGGTAGCCAAATGCCTCGTCGGCTAACTACCGACGCGCACGAATGGATCAACGAGATTCCCACTGTCCCTATCTACTATCTAGCGAAACCACAGCCAAGGGAACGGGCTTGGCAAATTTAGCGGGGAAAGAAGACCCTGTTGAGCTTGACTCTAGTCTGACTTTGTGAAGAATCATGAGAGGTGTAGCATAAGTGGGAGCCGCAAGGCGCCAGTGAAATACCACTACTTTCATCGATTCCTTACTTAATCGGTAAAACGGGAGTGCGCCCGCAAGGGTGTCCTTTTTGGTGTTAAGTCGGTGCCACCCGGTGGCCCGGCGACCCGCGCCGATGACAGTGTCAGGCGGGGAGTTTGACTGGGGCGGTACATCTGTCAAAGCGTAACGCAGGTGTCCTAAGGCGAGCTCAGAGAGGACGGAAACCTCTCGTAGAGCAAAAAGGCAAATGCTTACTTGATCCTGATTTTCAGTACGAATACGGACCGCGAAAGCGTGGCTTATCGATCCTTTTGAATGTGTAAAGTTTCCAGCAAGAGGTGTCAGAAAAGTTACCACAGGGATAACTGGCTTGTGGCGGCCAAGCGTCCATAGCGACGTCGCTTTTTGATCCTTCGATGTCGGCTCTTCCTATCATTGCGAAGCAGAATTCGCCAAGCGTTGGATTGTTCACCCACCAATAGGGAACGTGAGCTGGGTTTAGACCGTCGTGAGACAGGTTAGTTTTACCCTACTAAAGACCGGTTGCTATGATAGTAATCCTGCTTAGTACGAGAGGAACCGCAGGTTCAGACATTTGGTTCATGTGCTTGGTCGATAGACCAATGGTGCGAAGCTACCATCTGAGGGATTATGACTGAACGCCTCTAAGTCAGAATCCCGCCTAGTCACGATAGCAATATCCTTGCTCCCCGGTGTCGGGAGGCACTTCTTATGCACCGCTTGCGGTGCAGCCCAAATGCCCCAGCATCTGGCCCGATGTGTGTGCTTAATTGCGCGCACATTGCCAAAGCCGTAGCACTCGTGTGCCATGGTGGAACGTCGGGGCGCAAAATCACTTGTATACGACTTGACTACTGGTCAGGGGGTTGTTAGCAGTAGAGCAGCTTTTACACTGCGATCTGTTGAGACTTAGCCCTTGATCGGATGATTTGTCTTCTTTTTTCCATCCCTACTTTTTGTGGCAACGCTCTTGCAATAGTTGGGTACTTGGCCGTATTCTCTTAAGGTAGCCAAATGCCTCGTCGACTAATTTGAAAAAGAATTTTTTTTTTTTACTTTTTGTGGCAACGCTTTGCAATAGTTGGGTACTTGGCTAAAGAACCCCCGAACAATAAACTAATTTGAAAAAGAATTATTTTTTTTTTACTTTTTGTGGCAACGCTCTTGCAATAGTTGGGTACTTGGCTCTACTCTATTAAGGAAGCCAAATGCCTCGTCGACTAATTTGAAAAAGAATTATTTCTTTTAATTACTTTTTTGAACATTTTAGTTATTGAAGAAATAGTGTGCTAAAAAGAAAGAGACAGGCGGCGAGAGTAATTTGGGAATCAACGCACCCCATCTAAAAATTGTTTTAGTTACTTTTTTGAACATTTTAGTTATTGAAGAAATAGTGTGCTAAAAAGAAAGAGACAGGCGGCGAGAGTAATTTGGGAATCAACGCACCCCATCTAAAAATTGTTTTAGTTACTTTTTTGAACATTTTATTTATTGAAGAAATAGTGTGCCAAAAAGAAAGAGACAGGCGGTGAGAGTAATTTGGGAATCAACGCACCCCATCTAAAAATTGTTTTAGTTACTTTTTTGAACATTTTAGTTATTGAAGAAATAGTGTGCTAAAAAGAAAGAGATAGGTGGAATATTTGAACAATTAGTATTAAAATTATTTTTAAAAGTTGTGTGAAAAATGGAAAAGTAATAAGTCGTATTAGAAATCTGTATTGAGAAAATGATAATATCTGTGGTTGATGGAGAAGGCTGTGGTGTGAGGGAAATCTATAGGTCTGGGTGAGGGAAACCGTAGGGTTGCTGGTGGTGCAGGGGAAATCTAGGTTGCTGGGTTGGTGCAGGGAAACTCTAGTAGGTTTGGGGGTGCGGGGAAACCTAGTAGGTTGCTGGGTGGTGCAGGAAGAGCGTAGTGGATGGGAAGGTACGTGAGCACCTGGCGGCTTAGAAACATGCAACCTCAGCCACTTTAAACGGTGGTCTTTGCCTTGCATTCCCCACCTCACAGAGCTTTGCACTATTGCTTCCGAAAGCTTATAACTTCTGCTTAAAAGTAGTATCAGTGTTGCTTAGAGACAGAAAATGATCTGTTCATTAGATGTGGAACGATTGGCTCGATTTAGAAGCAATTCTCTGAAAAGTGGTGGCAACAAATGTATGTTCATTTGAAAATTTGAGGAAAAACTGGGGCCAATGGCAGCAGCAAAATGTGGAAATGGCTACAGATGATCGGTTGCCAGATCAGGGTCGAAGATTGCCGGAGACAGGCAGGATCAGAGCCAAAAAGTCCCGTGACTGCCGGGAGCTTAGCGGGAACTCAAAAGGCTGGTAGGCCGTGGCCTGGGCTGTGATCAGACCGGGATCCCGCGTGCTGGTGGCCCTCTGGCCCTCTGGTTGTAGGCCGATGTGTGAAATAGATGGCTGATGGACACTTGTTCAAGTGGTTGTAGACGGTGTAAAGTGACTGCTTGGTTATTTCGCTGCATGCGCAGTTAGTGCATTGAACAACTGCAGTATAAGGTAACCTGCCAGACGGAAACTGCTCGACATTAACGAAATACTTGACCTCACTTACTGAAAGGCGCTAATCTGATATAATCAAGCCATCTTCCAAGGAAGATTATTCCACAAACCAGCCAACGGCCAGGTTGCTCAGAAAACTAAGTGCAAGGTCTTGGACCGCGAGGTATCAAGCTTTCAATTGAGGAGTGTACCACACAGGTGTGACAGACGAAGACTCACGAAGGGCCTGAATGGCAACTAAGGGACAGGGCTTAAGCCATGCAGGAGAGCAATGTCAAAAGAGACCAATTGCCGGTCACGAGGGAATTACTAAAGCATGTTTATAGCGGTCCGGATGAGTGCGTATTCCCTAGCAAATTATGATTATGCGGTTAAAGCTGGTTGCTAGCACCGGTGACTCACTGGGTGCTGTTCGGTTGGTTTCTCGGGTTCCACGGGTTGGCCTTACTGGTGGCTGGCCGGGTTATTTAACAATGAGGGCTTAACGGCTTTCGTGATTTCGGATTGAATAAGAAAGGATTTCGCGATTTAATGTTTGGCAGAGATAAGTACGGAAACGGCGTGTCATTGATGAATGCAATTTGGCAAAGAAAGCGGCGAGTGCATTGAAGAAGATATTACAAGAACGAAAGCGAGTCGAAGGGAAGACGCCATTCAGAAAGAAGCCAACAGGTCGCCGGGATTAATTCGCCCTGGGGGACTTCCCGGAACCAAATCCAGGTTCCGGGGATTTGCAAGTGACTTAAAGAATTACGGAGGCACAGGGGGAGTGGGTAATTTGAACTAACGGGGAACTCACGGCCCACAGTGGATCAAGTTTTTGATGTGGAATTCTGGCGATTCTAAGCTGGCAATGTGTTTTTCAGATTCGATGGATCTGCCTACAAAGTGGCATTGCCATGGGACAATCGAGGATTGTGTTAGCCGCAATTGGATACAGGTCGTATGCATAGATTCCGGGGCTTCACCGCGCTAATGGAAAACGGAGTGTCCCGACGGGGTGAACCGGAAACTTGGGAATTGGGGAATTGCCATTATTTCCGAAGAGGATCCGTAGGGCCGTTACCTCGATGATCTCTGCCTACAGCCCCTCGTGCGGTGACCGTTGAAAACTCGGCATTTACGGCCGGTCGACCCGTTGTGACCGTTAATCGCAGTGGTACCGCAAAGTCGTAAAGGGATGGCACTGCTGTGGCTTACCCAACATGTACACCACCTGCGTCCAGTTGGTTGGGCATCACCATCCCAGTTGGACGCCATGTCGTGTTGGGCGGACAATACAGCTGGACGGCCCGTTGGGCCACGAGTTTGGGGTGTACCAATTGTGGCAATGGTGACCGGTTTCGTGAGTGTGGGACACATGGTGGCCGCCCAGGGCACCCTACGGCTGTTGGGTCGTGCTCGTGGACGTTCGCTGGCGATGCGGCTGGTGGTACTCTGTGTGTGCGTCCCGCGGGTTGCGTTGCGTCCTGCTGTGAACGCGTTAGGACCTGCCTGATTGGCACGGGTTTAATGGAGGCAAGTGCAATTTGCATTTTGAAATTTTAATGCAATTTTTGATGAACTGCTTGTTCATAACATCTTAGGCAGAGAGCCAAATCAATTCGGTTTTGAGAAACCTGACCGACTTTCGAATGCAATTGCACTTGGGTCTAAAACCTGGTCAGAATAGCAGTCATGGATGTTCATTAGTCCGTTCGGCGTGTTGCAAAATGATGCTCGCGTTATGTGGCGCGTCAAGTGTTTGCTCGCTGACGACCTAATTTGCCCCGGTACGCGAAACTGAATGCCTTCCCATAGGCATCGAATTGAACTTTCACGGAATAGATGAACCGTGACTAAGCACGAAGGGAAATGACCTAAGCCCTAGTACCGGCTGAACTGGAAGGCGGGTGAATACTCTCTGGGGTTTAGGACGACCGTGAGTTGGATTGCCCGTGTTCAGTTTCCTTCCGGGGTCAAGAGGCAGCCTGCCGGTGTTCCTTCATCTCGTGCTGAAGTGTTAGACGCACGAAGTGGGGACATCTAAAGTGTTAGGCAGGTCAGCGAACAGACGTGAGGAAAGTTCAAACTGAAAGGCATTGAAGAGGAACCGTGGATGGAAAGGAAACTGCGTTGGTCTGATTAGCTGGTTTGGCTTGGACCATCCGCTCCGGATGGGTTTTCCGGGTCTGGGCTTTGAGGCGAGGCGGTGTGGGCAGTTGGCTGGTTTGAGCCCTTCGGGCTGGACCCGGGCTGGGGCTGTGTTTGGGTTGCTGAGTGGCAATGGACGGGTCCGTGGTTGGGGTGGTTGGTGGCCGGGACGCCGGCACTGGTTCTCGGGCTTATTGACTTCGGGTAAAGCCGGTATCGTCCGCGTCTGAACACGGCCAAGATTTCCGTGACGAGCTGGTCGACCCGGGGTAACAAGGAGGTCCCTGGGGCTGGTGCCGAGGCGAGGGGGGAACTAGCCCCCCGAGCATGATGGGCGACAGAGCGAGGCGGACAAGTCGTAACATCCTGAGGTGAACCAAGGAATCTGGTGGAACCGAACATTGTGAGTCAATCCAGGTCAACGGATTGGGGAATCCAACATACAGTGCAGGTTCCCTCGAATTCCCCCGGGATAGACAAGCGTTATACGAAAGGATAATAGGGCTGGAGAAATGTCTGATATTTGAACTCTAAAGGGTGAACTGGGTGCTGCTACCGCGTGTATGTTGAGCTCAATGGGATTTTGGAGCAGAGCGAATGGGTGACGAACGGGATTAAGCCAAGTGCCGCCATTAGACCCCAAAAGGGTTGGTGATCAAAGCAGGGGCATGCCTGTAAGCGCCAAGAAGGTGTAACACGCGACACTGCCTGAATGGATGGCCGAGGGGCCTAACTGCCGCTGGTTGTAGCCCGTGGATGCGCTGACGTGTAGAGGGTCTGGTGTCGTGAGGTTGGCGTGGTCTGGCGTGTCACAGTGCAGATCTGGTGGAGTGAAGTTAGTGAGCCTTCAATGAGGGAAGGTCAGGAAACGTAATGGGTCACCGTCAAGCCGGTAATGCGTCCACACACGGTAAGACTTTGACTGGTGCATTGTCCGCCGGTTGCCGAGGAAGGTAAATCCCGCGGCCAGGGAAATGACCTGGCAAGAAGTCGCCGGTAAGCAATGACTCAGCGTCAGTGGATCGCCAGAGTTTTTTCCGGTAAGGAGTGTGCCTGAGTGGCTCAGCCGAGCAGGTTGCCCGTAAGCCGAGTTCCTGTAGCTGTCGCCCCACGGCCCTGAAAGCGGAACAGAACTCTGCGATCGCCGATCCGCACGTCAGGTGAACAGGCTCTCACGATGAAACGCAGAAGGAGTCGAAATTAGATGTAATCGGGAAAAGAATTGCAAAGGGGTAGTCGGGCTGTTTGGAACGGCGGTATTGACGGCTAGGTGGTCCTGCGGGGGCTGCAGTGGTGGGTGTGTGGAGGCTTACTGGGTTGTCGCGGTAGCCTTGGTTGCTGAAGCCGTTAGACTGGACGAACCGGGGAATCCTGCTAATTAACAAGTGACATGACTTTGACGTTGCCGTTTTGCCATTCTGAAGTTAGCCAAGAAACTTGATTAAGCCGGAAACGGGAGACTGAAGTAAGGTGCCAAATGCCTCTGGCACTAAGCGCGCGAATGGACAAGCCTGTCCCTACATACTAGAACCAACCAGGGACGGCTTGGCAATTATCGCTGAGACGACCTAAATTGGGACTGATTTGTGAGACTAGGGTAAGAAAACGGAGGCAGGCCCAGTGAAACCCATTTCTGATCCTTCTTATCGTAAACGGATGCGCCCGAAGTGCCTTTTGGGTAATCGGTGCACCGGTGACGGGAGCGGCCATGCGGTAGCGGGTTGACTGGGGTACACGGAAGCGAAGCGGTGTCTAGCGAGTAGTAGCGGAACTCCATAGAGCAAAAAGGAAAGCTTCTATCCGATTTTCAGACGAACGCCGCGAAAGGTCGGAATGCCTTTAATGGTAAAGTTTCACAAGATCGAAAGTTTCCTAGGTAATGGTTAGGCCAAGCCAGCGGTAGATGTTCCCAAGCGCTTGCCTTATTGCGAAGGAATCCCAACGTTGATTTTCCCACATAGGATCGTAGCTTGGTTTAACCTAGTAGACAGGTTAGTTTTACCCACAAAGACCGGTTGTTACTTCTCCAAGTCGGGGAAGAGTTAAAATCGGTTAATCTGGTATGACCATGGTCGACACGAAGGCTAGTTGAACCCTCTAGTTAATCCGCAGCCGATAGCACATTCGCTCCCCGTGGGCCCATTCTATGCCCGCTTGGGGAGCCATATGCCCGCTCGGCCGTGTATGCTTAATTCGCTGCAACCGTACTCGGCTGGCGAACGTGGAAATTACTGATTTGAACTGTCAGGGGGTTGTTAGGTGAGCTTTACAAGATTGTTGAGACTTACCTTGATGGATGTTTCTTTTTTCATCCCTACTTTGTGCAACGCTTTGCAAATTGGGTACTTGGCCTATTTTTAAGGTAGCATTGCACGTACTATTGAAAAAAATTTTTTTCACTTTTAGGAACATTAATTTGCTATTTGGAAAGATCATATTATATTGACAAACCTAATATTTTTTTTTTTTTAACTCTGAATAATGTATTGAAAGTCTTTTGTAGTTAATCTGCACTATTTGAAAGAAGATTTGATACTTTTTAAAAGATTATTACGAATATTTTAAAAATTATTTTGAAAATTTGAAATAAAGCGAAATATTAAAAAGAAAACTAAGATGTTATTGAATAACGTCCAAAAAAAGTTTTGAGTAATTTTTGGAACAATTTCAGAAAAGTGTGTAAGAATTAGAACAGGGGATAAAATGTTGGAAAAGACAAAAATTTTTAGTTATTTTTGGAAATATTATCATAAAAAAGGGTAAGTAATTGGAAACCAGTAATTTGGGAATACTCTAAAAATGTTTTAGTTATTTGAAAATTATTACTAAGAAATGTGTCAAAATGAGACAGTAGCAAGATAGTTCCATAATTATATTGGATATTTTGAACAAATCTGTGAGGAAATAGGAAAGATAACGGGTGAGATAAGAGAGTTCTGTGGCTATGAAGGAGTTGTTCGGTTGTGAGGGAAACTCTGTAGGGTTGCTGGGTGGTGAGGGAAATCTAGTGGGTTGCTGGGTTGGTGCAAGGGAAACTCTGTGGTTGCTGGGTTGGATGCAGGGGAAACTCTAGTAGGATTGCTGGGTGTTGCAGGGAATCTGTAGACTGTGGGTGGATGCTGGGAACACGGTTCGGGTGGCTGGGACACATGAGCTGGGCAATGTGTAGTCGGCCACCTACGTTCATCCACCCTTAACGCCACAATGTCATTATTCCGGTGCCTTTCCAAGGAATTCCGCCCTTTCCCATATGTGTGAAGGATGAGCTTTGTTGTCCTGGCAAATTAAGAAAATTATGTTGTGCGTCCGGAAAATTTGCTCTCGCTTTTAAGAAGGAATGCGGCAAAATTGGGTCTAGTTTCGTTAAAGCGAGTTAAAGTGTTTAAAAGCTGGATAATTGATGTAAATGGATCTGGAAATGTGCCGGAAATGCTTGGGGCCAGACTGGTATCGAGAAATGTTGGTAGCAAATGGCTAGGCAGAGGTTGCAACAGGGATAGGTCCGACCGTACCGGAGAAGTGCAAGGCATTTCAAAGTGCCGAGAAGTGCCCATGGTTACCGGGGAGTGTCCGACGGTACCGAGTGCTGTGCGAGTGCTGTGGTGCCTTCGAGCTGTGGGGGGTCCCCCGTCGGGGGACGAATCGTGGCCAGTTGTAGCAGCTTTGGTGTCAACAGTGAAAAAAAAGTCAAGTACAGTCTGTAATGCGTGAAGGCGTAAAGACCGTGAGCTCTGACCTACTTTAGTGAAATGATGTTAAATTAACTGATAAGTAACCTGCCGCGAAACGACGGTAATTACACTATAATTTACTTGACCTGCTCTTACTGGAATAATTTAATGCCTAAACCAACTCCGGGGCATTTGAGCCACAACTGCATGGTTCGCTAACACAGGTTCAAGATTGCTTGACTGCAGTGATCACGACTTACTTGGGTGTGCCTTAGCGATGCTTCATAGGGGCTGAAGGGTACGCTAGGATGGACGGCCGAGAAGGGCCTCCAAGGGTATACAGCAAGAAGGAAATTGAGCCAATGGAATGGAATTGAACCGTACGAAGCGATTCACTCTTGACGCGCACGGAATTGTCATTTAAAGCTGGAGGGCAATCTGGTACCAGCCGGATTGGTTTCAAATCGTAGAATTTTCGCGGTAGAGCTGATGGTTGCTGTTCACCGGCGGTCCCGGGTGGCTTCTGGTCGTGTGGCTTCGTGGCTTCGGGTGGCGTTAAGGTTGGCGGTTTATTGACAAACAGAGTGTAAACAGCGTTCTTGAATGTTGTGAGGAATATACAGAGATGGTGCGAGTTCTATTTGTGAAAGAATGTTAACAGGCAAACGGGGCAGATGACTTGAGGAATTGGCATCACAAAGATGGCGAAAGCTTTGCAAAGCTTCGACTAAGAAGTCAAGTGCAGCCGGGTAACGCCATGTTCCGCTCAACGAAACATCCACTGGACGCCGCCGGATCAGCCTGCGGGTTCCCGGAATCGAAGCGGAATCCGGGAAGCTGGTTAATGCTAAATATGGAATGCGGACGGAACCAGGATGGAGCCTGCGGCAATTTCTATGGGAACGGGCATCCGTAATGATTGAGATGATGCGTTCATGTTTCGGTAGGGGTTGGCGACTTATTCTGGCGATTGCTATTATTCCGATAAGACGGCTAGCGCACTAAATTGGATCGGCTGTTGGCCACTTTAGGGATTACGGCTTAAAACTAGATGGTACGTCCTAGCTGACGCGGTGCACTCCACTGGAAAAACGTTGACTGCCTGAAAGGGTTACCTGAAATTCCGTGATGGATCGGAATTCATTTTGCCGTTAAGAATCCGTATAGGCGGCTAGGCCTATCGCCGTCTGCCTGACCGTCGCGACTGAAGGATGAGCAGTCAGTGGATCGCGCGTTATTGGACGATTAATGCGTGTTGAACCGGCAAAATTAACAAGTGCTAGGTGAACCTGCTGCTGGTCATTACCCATGACCAATTCCCCCTACCGCTGTCCATTGTAGTGGGAACACCATCCTCGGGTGTGTTGACACATGGGCCGCTTGTCGCGGCTTGGTGGATGAACGTGTTGGTAGCCATGTGGGCACGATTGGTGGACGGTGTGCAACGATGTGTTGCCTGGGGCCCCAACGGTGTGGCCCACGGTGCACCTAGAGGCCGCGCATGGCGACGTTGCTCGTCTGGCGTGTGCCTCAGTTGCTCTCGATGTGTACGACGTAGGCCATCGGCTTAGGCTGCCGGCCGTCCGCAGGTTAGTTCCTGGCCTGCATTGGACGGTTTAGAGTTAGATCTGCAGGACCGTCAGATTTTTTCATTGCAATTTTTTAATAATTTTTAAATTTTAGCGAAAATGGTCAGTTGTGATGAAGACGGCATCGCGATAATTATTGAAGCAGAACCTTGAAACAAACTTGAACGCAAATTGCGTTGGACTAAATCCTGGCCTGGTTTTGTCTAACCAAAAAAAGCTGTCTGTAAATTGATTTGCCTTACGTACTGACTGGCTGTCTTGTACCATTGATCAATGATGTTGGAGCGCTGCCAAAAGGATTACTTTCGCCTTAACCGAATTATCGCCTACTAATGCCACCAAAGCTTCCATACTTCGACTGAAACACGAACCCTGAACAAGGCAGTGAACGAGGAAAAGAAGACGAAGTTCCCTAGATGGCGAGTAATGGAAGAGTGCGCGAATTCCCTGGTGTAACTGCAGGAAGCCGTGAGTTGGTGCCCCTGTCAAGGTTCCCTTGCTGGGCTCCTAGAAGGGATCGTCAAGGGGGTGCCAACGTGACTATCTGAGTCGGGTTGTTTGGGATCGCAGCCCAAAGTAGGTGGTAAATTAGAGACTGAAACGGAGCGAGTAGGAAGAGTACCGTGAGGGAAGTTGCAAAGCACTTTGAAGGAGAGTTAAAAGCTGAAACCGTGGATGGAAACGGACAGAGCTGGCGTATCTGGTCTGATTCATCCGTGTGTTCTTGGGCGTTTGGTCATCCCTGGGGAGGTTCATTCTGGCAGGATCTGGGCTTTGGGCCGCGCTTGGAATGCCGGGCTGGCTGCTGAGCTTGGCTTTAGGCCAGCCTTCGGGGTTGGACCCGGGTGTGGGAAGTGTGTTTGTGGGTAGGTGTGAAGGAACGGGTCCTTGGTTTGGCTGGTGGTTGGGGCGGTCGCGTGACACGTCCGGCAGTCGTTGCCTGCTCGGGCTCTCATTGTGTTCCGGTTAAAAGCCGGATCTGTCCACCCGTCTTAAGAGGCAAGGTTTGCGAGGAGTTGGGTGACCTGGCATGAAGTGAAGGACGCGGGAGCATGAGTGGCTGGACCGGTGTGCGGCGAACTCCCGCGATCCTGCGATGGGCGGACCAGCGACGTGGGCCCGGAAAGCTGGTGATTCCTGAAGGATGGCAGGAAATCGTGGAAGCCAGGATCTGCGTGAAATCGATGTCTATGGGTAACGAAGTCGCATCGAAATGGGGTCTCGAAGTTTCCCGTAAGCTGGAGCTGCAAGAATCGGTTAAAGCAAGAATGAGCTTGGAGCAATGTTCTACCTTTGCAAATCTATTAAATGTAAACAGGTGCTTGAGCAGTCGTGCCATGTTTGGCTCCAATGGGCGTTTTAAAAGCGAACTGGCGAGTGGGACAACAAACGTGGAGTTAAGGTGCCAAAGTGCCCGCTCTTAACCCCATAAAAGGGTTGGTTAAGGACAGGACGGTGGCCTGGAAGTCGGAATCCGCTAAGGGTGTGTAACAACTCACCTGCCGAATCAATCCTGAAATGAGGGCGGGCACACCTGCGCTTGGCTGTAGCCTGCGTGGAGTCGCGACGGTGGACGTCCGGTTGCGTTGAAGTTTGGGGGTCCAGCAGGCTTCGCCAGACGACGGGTACAGAAATCATGGATCTGGAAACGAAGTGAGAGTTCAGATGACGTTGAAGGGTGCGAATCCTAGGACGGGTAAGCCATCCAACTCGGAGAAGACTGTAGTTGCCGTTTCCTCCGGTTGAAGACGACGGAAGTGGGTTAACTTCCCACGCCAGGCAGGGAAATGACGGTTCGAAGAACTGTTTCCGCGGTAACGAAATGAACTCGAGACGTGGTGCGGCCACCAGAGTTTCTTTTCGGTTAGGGCTGCGGCCTGGAAGTGGCTCAGCCTAGTAGGGATGTTGGCCCGTAAAGCACCGGGTACTGGGTGTCAGTGCGCTCCACACGGCCCTTAAAGAGCGAGGGAAGCGATATGAACTCTCCTCGTCGTACCATATCCGAGCAGGTCCAAGGGAACAGCCTCTAGTGATAGAATAATGTGGAAGGGAAGTCGGTAAATTAGTTCGGATGGGAAGAATTGGCTAAAGGTCGGGCGCCGGGCGTTGTGGAAAAGGCGGTTTTCCCGTGGTGGCCGTCTCGGGGTGGTTGCACGGAGCATGGTGAGAGCTGCTTGGGTTGCGCGGTAGCCTCGGGATGCATTATGGCCTGAACGTCGTTTAGACTGGCCGAACCGGAATCGTCAATAGACGAGGGTGGTCCTTGACTTCTTAGTTTCTGCCCAGTGCTCTGAAGTTAAGCCAAGGAAATTGATTAAGCCGCGGTAAGGGTACCTATGTCTTAAAGCCAAATGCCCGTCGGCTAACTACCGACGGACGAATGGATCAAGAGATCCCTGTCCCTTCAATACGAAACCACAGCCAAGGGAACGGGGAAATTTAGGGGGAAAGAGACCCTGTTGACTTGACCTAGCGACTTTTAAAATCATAGAGGTGAGATAATGGGAGCGCAAGGGCCGTGAAATCCACATTTCTCGATTCCTTTTAACGGTAAAACGGGAGTGCGCCCGCAAGGGTGTCCTTTTTGGGTTTCGGGTGGTCACCGGGGCCCCGAACCTGGCAGCGGTAGCGGGGATTTGGGGCGGTACCTGTCAAACGTAACGCAGGTGTCCTAAGCGGCTCAGAAGGACGGAAACTCTCGTAGCAAAAAGGCAAATGCTTACTTGATCCTGATTTTCAGTACAATAGGACGGAAAGCGGCTTAGATCCTTTGAATGTAAAGTTTCCAGCAAAGGTGTCGAAAAGTTACCAGGGTAACTGGCTTGGGCCCACACCATAGCGACGTCGCTTTCAGGCGTTGTCCTTCATTGGACTTGCTATTGAACGATTCGCAAGGTTGTTTACCAGAAGGTTGGACTGGGTTTGACCTGTAGACGGTATCCAGCTAAACGTTGGATCCTGTAGTACGAGAGGCAACCGCAGGTTCAGAATTTGGTTCATGTGCTTGGTCGATGCCAATGGTGCGAAGCTACCATTGAGGTTATACTGAAGCCTCTAAGAGAATCCCGCCTGTCACGACAATATCCTTGCCCCCGGTGCGGAGGTTCTTTCCCCTGGGAGCCATGCCCCAGCCTGGCCCGTGTGTGGTTAATTGCGGCATTGCCAAAGCCGTTAGCACGTGGCCATGGTGGAACGTCGGGGCGCAAAATCTTGTTAGACTTGACTATGGTAGGGGGTTGTTAGCAGTAGATTTTCACTGCGTCTTTGAGACTTAGCCAACTCTGATGATGTTTTTTTCATCCCTACTTTTTGGGCAACTTTGATATTGGTATGCCGTATTCTTAAGGTTGGAAACTGTCAACTATTTGAAAAAAATTTTTTTTTTTTACTTTTTGTGGCAACGCTTTAATATTGGGACTTGTCTATAACCCACAAAACTATTTAAAAAGAAGTATTTTTTTTTTACTTTTTTGGCAACGCTCTTGCAATGTTGGGTACTTGGCTACTTATTAGAACCAAATGCCCGAATTAAAAAGAATTTATTTTTTTAATTTTTTTTGAAATTTAGTAAATTGAAAGATGGGCTAAAAAAAGAACAGCACAATAAATAGTTTAAGTACCTTTGAAATTTTAGTTATTTTTTGAACATTAAATTAAGAATAGTGTCAAAATAAGTAAAAGGCCGAAAATTGGAACGCTACAATTTAAATTACTTGGTGAATCTAAAAAGAAAAGTGTTAAATGGGTGATGAATTAATTTTGAATTATACCATAAGAAAGTGAGGGTGAGTAATTGGTAATAATCAGAATAAGAGGATAATAGCATTGCTTAGTAAAATGTTAGGTCTTTTTTGAAATTTTAGTTTTTGAAATTCTATGAAAATGCGGGAGAAGAAGCAGGCGAGGTTAGAAGCATTTAGGACATATGGAGTGGTTGCACTGAGGATCGAAGTCTGGGTGTGCAAGGAACCTATGGGTTTGGGTTGGTGCAGGGAAACTTAGGTCTGTTTGAGGAACTCAGGAGATCTGTTAGTTGCGGACTCTAGTAATGTCTGGTGGTTGCTGGGGAAATCTGTAGGCTGGGTTGGGAAGCTTAAAGAGAGCGGATCGGCAGACTGAAGTGATCTACCCACAATACGGTGCTGCTTGTCAGGGGACTGTGCCATAAGGTTGCTGTTGTGCCAAGTGCCTGAGATGTCCCGAAATAGAAATCTTGTGTTGCTCGTAGGAAAATAAACTGTAGTACGAACTGTGGGATTAGCGGACCTAGTGTACGTAGTCTTTACGAACTCTGAATGGTAAAAATGTCTTGCAAAATGGTGTGCAATTTGGGCCCGACATTGTGCGCAATTGGTAACTTGTGCAACGCAGTTGAAGAGTTTTCTAGATTGGTCGGAACGATTCTGCTCGCAGTCAACAAAGAAGAGAGTGGCGCGATGCTGTGCCGAGTGTGCCAACGGTAGTCGAAGCGACTCGCTTGTAGCTGGCTAACCAGAGGGATCACGGCAGATCCTGCATTGTTTGACAGTTAATGGAACGGATGTGGAAAAAACCTGGTATGGGCAATTGTAGGACGCGCGCTCAGCGTGGTGGACTCCGACAGTTAATTTTCCTGAATGTGTATAAAGAGCAGCATGAACGGTAACTGCCTAGTGACGCATGTCTTAAACCGCCTTTTGTAGTTGACTTAAATGTGTAATATAGCACGGTGCAGGCTCGATTTCCAAGGCATTTCGGTCTTTTGACCGAAAACTAGTGCCAGGACAGTAAAAGACGAGGTTGCGCCGCTGTCTAGGCCCTGAACTTCATGTATTTATACAGGTTGAGAAGAAGGGGCAGGTTGGGACCGAAATGGCCTCGCAATTGACGTTAAATAGGATCAATGACGCCGGCGTCGAACGGTATGGCTTAGAGTCTCTAAGGTCAGGCTTCCTGAGCGATTGGTAACGGATACAGTAGGTAAAAGCTTTGTGATAGCGGCGCTGCTGGACTGGACGTTGGTTCGCGGCTGGAATGCCGGCTCTCGGGCGTTGGTCGCATTCTTACAAGAGTAAGTTAACAGGTTCCAAGTCTTAATAAGTCGGATGGCAATTATGGTTTCGACCGTTATGAAAAGCAGTGTATTAGCAGAAATGCCACGAGTACGGAAAGCTTGGAGTCTGCGCAACAACGTAGGCAGGTGCGGCTAAGAAACTGTCGGTTCGGAATCGCTCGGAAACGGCTTGACCCGAAGGATTCAAGGTGCGGTCCGCAATGAAATTGGGACTGAGAATGGTATGAGGAACGAACAATGGGAGCGCTCATGTGGACCGGGAAATTCTCGCACGGGAAAGCGCGAAGCTTGGAAATTGATTGTCGAAGCGAAGAGTGGTGAGGCTTTAGTTCGGAACAGTCGTCTCGAAATGGATGCGCTGGATCACCTGGGATTCGGTGTAAGCCGACGTTGGACAGTCTGGCTCATACGGGTGCCGGACTTCACTGGAATCCCGCTTCCCGACACGGGGTTTAAACGGCTTGGCCGTGGTTGGAATTGCAATTTGTCCGGAACGGGATCGATTGGCGTTCTCGCTCTGAAAGCGCTCGGTACGCCCGTGCTGCCGGTATGTCTTAAGTGTACAAATGCGTTCGGCTTGGTTTGGGTGTGAACTAATGAGGGTTGACCTGTAGTCTAACAAGGTATTGGTGACCTGACCCGGATCATCAGTAAAATTCTCACCTAACTGCGTCAGTGAATGGCAATAACGTTTTGTTGACGGAACCCGCTGTTTGGGCGGACAGACAACAATGATGAAGCCTGAGGCACTGGTTGGCGACTCTTGGCCGGGTGTTCCGGTACGAGTCTCGGGTCGGGACAGAGGTCGCCAGGGACCTAAGGTGCTGGTGGCCCGGGTTGTGCCTTGGAAACGGTTGGACTTCCGTACAGGGAAACTGCGTACGGCTCATTACACCAGCTATAATTTACTTGACCTTGACTTCTTACTTGGATAACTGTGGTAATTCTAGAGCTAATACATGCACCAAAGCTCCAATCTTCCCAGAGCGGAGCGCATTTGTTCGCCACAAAACCAAGCGCCTTCGGGCGTCCAGTGTTGACTCAGAACAACTAAGCTGATCGCACGGTCTTGTACCGGCGACGTGTCTTTCAAGTGTCTGCCTTATCAACTTTCGATGGTAGTGTACCTGACTACCATGGTGATGACGGGTAACGGAGGATAAGGGTTCGACTCCGGAGAAGGGGCCTGAGAAATGGCCACTACGTCTAAGGATGGCAGCAGGCGCGCAAATTACCCACTCTCAACATGAGGAGGTAGTGACGAGAAATAACGAGACCGATCTCTTATGAGGCCGGTCATCGGAATGGGTACAATTTAAACCCTTTAACGAGTATCTATGAGAGGGCAAGTCTGGTGCCAGCAGCCGCGGTAATTCCAGCTCTCAAAATGCATAGAATTATTGCTGCGGTTAAAAAGCTCGTAGTTGGATCTGTGCTAGCCGGCCGGTCCACCCACTGGGTGTGCACTGGTTCGGTTGGCTTTTCTGCCGGTCTCTCCCCGGCGTTGGCCTTCACTGGTCGGCGTCGGTGGGCTGGCGAGTTTACTTTGAACAAATCAGAGTGCTTCAAACAGGCGTTTCGCTTGAATGTTCGTGCATGGAATAATAGAAGAGGATTTCGGTCCGATTTTATTGGTTTTGCTGACCGAGATAATGGTTAACAGAGACAAACGGGGCCATTCGTATTGCTACGTGAGAGGTGAAATTCTTGGACCGTAGCAAGACGGACTACAGCGAAAGCATTTGGCAAGAATGTCTTCATTAATCAAGAACGAAAGTCAGAGGTTCGAAGGCGATCAGATACCGCCCTAGTTCTGACCGTAAACGATGCCAACTAGCGATCCGCCGGCGGATTCATTCGCCCTGGTGGGGAGCTTCCCGGAAACGAAAGTCTTCCGGTTCCGGGGGAAGTATGGTTGCAAAGCTGAAACTTAAAGGAATTGACGGAAGGGCACCACCAGGAGTGGAGCCTGCGGCTTAATTTGACTCAACACGGGGAAACTCACCCGGCCCGGACACCGTAAGGATTGACAGATTGATAGCTTTTTCATGATTCGGTGGATGGTGGTGCATGGCCGTTCTTAGTTCGTGGAGCGATTTGTCTGGTTTATTCCGATAACGAGCGAGACTCTAGCCTACTAAATAGTTGGCTCATTGCTGCTGTGGGCACAACTTCTTAGAGGGATTTTCGGTGTTCAGCCGCACGAAATTGAGCAATAACAGGTCTGTGATGCCCTTAGATGTCCGGGGCTGCACGCGCGCTACACTGGCAAAATCAGCGTGCTTGTCCTTCCCCGAAAGGGGTTGGTAAACCGGTGAAAATTTGCCGTGATTGGGATCGGACATTGCAATTATTGTCCGTGAACGAGGAATTCCTTGTAGGGGCGAGTCATCAACTCGCTCTGAATACGTCCCTGCCCTTTGTACACACCGCCCGTCGCTGCCCGGGACTGAGCCATTTCGAGAAACTCGGGGACGATTATGCGTGTCGGCTTCGGTCGTCGCGTTGATTGGAACCGATTTAATCGCAGTGGCTTGAACCGGGCAAAAGTCGTAACAAGGTAGCTGTAGGTGAACCTGCTGCTGGATCATTACCCAAGTGATACCAATTCACCACCTACCTGCTGTCCAGTTGAGTCAGTGTGGGCAACACCACATGCCTCCGTTTGTTGTTGACGGACACATGCCCGCTATGTTTGGGCTGGCACATTGATCAACAATGTATGGACAGCGCCCTGTGGGCACATGAGTGTTGGGGTGTAACCGATGTTGGTGGCCCAATGGGTGACTCGACGATTGCTGTTGTCGTCGGGTCGCTGCACCAACGGAGGTGGCACGCCCACAGGGCACCCTAACGGCTGTGCTGGCGTCTGTGCGTCGTTGAGCGGTTGTTTGCGCCTTGCGCGGATATGCTGACATGGAGTGTAGGCTACTATTCCATGTCGTACGTGCCGTACCCAGCGGCATGTCTGCGCTTGTGTGCTACGTCCGTGGCCGTGATGAGACGACGTGTTAGGACCCGTGCCTGGCATTGGCACGCGGTTTAAGACTTGATGAGTGCCTGCAGGCACCCGCCAGCTTTTTCTCATTTTTATAAATTTTTAATGCAATTTTATTGCTAAAATATTCTAGTCTTATCGGTGGATCACTCGGCTCGTGGATCGATGAAGAACGCAGCCAACTGCGATAATTAGTGTGAACTGCAGAAAACCTTGAACACAGAACTTTCGAATGCACATTGCGCCATTGGAGTGACATCCATTGGCACGCCTGGTTCAGGGTCCGTAACCAAAAATGCACTGCATGTGCGTGGTTTTATTTGCTAAGATCACGCTTCGGCGTGTTCTTGCATACCATTGAATGCTACGCTGTGTAGTGTTGGACGTGCTGGCGCGAAAAATGTGTTGTCTTTCGCGCTTTACAGACCGTAATTTAGGCACGCCCTTCGTTCACATGCGATAGCTGAATGCCTCGCAATAGGCATTCGCAATTGAACATTTCGACCTGAACTCAGACGTGAACACCCGCTGAACTTAAGCATATCAGTAAGCGGAGGAAAAGAAACTAACGAGGATTCCCGTAGTAACGGCGAGTGAACTGGGAAGAGTCCAGCGCTGAATCACTTCTCCTCTGGGGTTGTGAGGTGTAGCGTACAGACCGTGAGCTTGGATTGGCCCGCTTGTTCAAGTTTCCCTTGACCGGGGCTCCAGAGAAGGTGCAAGACCTGTCCAACGGGTGGTTGCCTATCCATCTTCGCGTGTCTTGGAGTCGGGTTGTTTGGGATCGCCAGCCCAAAGTAGGTGGTAAACTTCATCTAAGACTGAATACGGCCACGAGTCCGATAGCGAACAAGTACCGTGAGGGAAAGTTGCAAAGCACTTTGAAGAGAGGAGTTAAAGAGGACGTGAAACCGATGAGATGGAAACGGACAGAGCTGGCGTATCTGGTCTGCATTCATC
Organism: Globodera pallida; assembly: GCA_020449905.1. Taxonomy (NCBI): domain Eukaryota; kingdom Metazoa; phylum Nematoda; class Chromadorea; order Rhabditida; family Heteroderidae; genus Globodera; species Globodera pallida. The sequence continues at coordinate 1,149,612 of JAIXHY010000004.1, read as the reverse complement.
CGTGTGTTCTTGGGCGTTTGGATTGCCAATCTCCAGACTGGGATTGGTGTTCATTCTGCTCAGGGGCTCATGGAGCATTTGCAGGCGGAGTGCGCTGAGATGCTCGGGACAGCTGCATGAGCTTGGCTTTGAGGCCAGCCCTTCGGGGTCTGGTACCCGGGCTGTGGGAGTGCTGTTTGTTCTGGGTGCTGAGTGTGTGCAATGGCAACGGGTCCGTGTTGGTTTGAGCTGGTGGTTGGTGGCGGTCGCGTGCGACACGTGCCGGCAGTCAGTTCGGTCCTGCTCGGGCTCTCATTGCATGTTCTCGGTGTAAAAGCCGGTCATCTGTCCGACCCGTCTTGAAACACGGACCAAGGAGTTTAGCGTGTGCGCGAGTCATTGGGAGTTGAAAACCCAAGGGCGTAATGAAAGTGAAGGTCTCCTTGCGGAGCTGATGTGTGATCTCGTGCACCCCGGTGTGCGGGCGCAACATAGTCCCGTCCCGATCGCATGCGATGGGCGGAGACAGAGCGTACGCGCTGAGACCCGAAAGATGGTGAACTATTCCTGAGCAGGATGAAGCCAGAGGAAACTCTGGTGGAAGTCCGAAGCGATTCTGACGTGCAAATCGATCGTCTGACTTGGGTATAGGGGCGAAAGACTAATCGAACCATCTAGTAGCTGGTTCCCTCCGAAGTTTCCCCCAGGATAGCTGGAGCTCGTCAAGCAGTTATACTCGGTAAAGCGAATGATTAGAGGACTTGGGGACGAAATGTTCTTAACCTATTCTCAAACTCTAAATGGGTATGAAGCCAGGGTTGCTTGACTCTGAACCCCGGCGTTGAATGTTTGAGCTCCAAGTGGGCCATTTTGGTAAGCAGAACTGGCGATGTGGGATGAACCAAACGTGGAGTTAAGGTGCCAAAGTGCCCGCTCATTAGACCCCATAAAAGGTGTTGGTTGATATAGACAGCAGGACGGTGGCCATGGAAGTCGGAATCCGCTAAGGAGTGTGTAACAACTCACCTGCCGAATCAACTAGCCCTGAAAATGGATGGCGCTGGAGCGGGCCACCTATACTCTGCCGTCATTGGCTTGTACGCCACTGC
>JAIXHY010000004.1:1135360-1147929 GCA_020449905.1 Globodera pallida | reverse complement strand
ATTAAACCGCGTGCCAATGCAAAAAAATGAGAAAAAGCTGGCGGTGCCTGCAGGCACTCATCAAGTCTTAAACCGCGTGCCAATGCCAGGCACGGGTCCTAACACGTCGTCTCATCACGGCCACGGACGTAGCACACAAGCGCAGACATGCCGCTGGGTACGGCACGTACGACATGGAATAGTAGCCTACACTCCATGTCAGCATATCCGCGCAAGGCGCAACAACCGCTCAACGACGCACAGACGCCAGCACAGCCGTTAGGGTGCCCTGTGGGCGTGCCACCTCCGTTGGTGCAGCGACCCGACGACAACAGCAATCGTCGAGTCACCCATTGGGCCACCAACATCGGTTACACCCCAACACTCATGTGCCCACAGGGCGCTGTCCATACATTGTTGATCAATGTGCCAGCCCAAACATAGCGGGCATGTGTCCGTCAACAACAAACGGAGGCATGTGGTGTTGCCCACACTGACTCAACTGGACAGCAGGTAGGTGGTGAATTGGTATCACTTGGGTAATGATCCAGCAGCAGGTTCACCTACAGCTACCTTGTTACGACTTTTGCCCGGTTCAAGCCACTGCGATTAAATCGGTTCCAATCAACGCGACGACCGAAGCCGACACGCATAATCGTCCCCGAGTTTCTCGAAATGGCTCAGTCCCGGGCAGCGACGGGCGGTGTGTACAAAGGGCAGGGACGTATTCAGAGCGAGTTGATGACTCGCCCCTACAAGGAATTCCTCGTTCACGGACAATAATTGCAATGTCCGATCCCAATCACGGCAAATTTTCACCGGTTTACCAACCCCTTTCGGGGAAGGACAAGCACGCTGATTTTGCCAGTGTAGCGCGCGTGCAGCCCCGGACATCTAAGGGCATCACAGACCTGTTATTGCTCAATTTCGTGCGGCTGAACACCGAAAATCCCTCTAAGAAGTTGTGCCCACAGCAGCAATGAGCCAACTATTTAGTAGGCTAGAGTCTCGCTCGTTATCGGAATAAACCAGACAAATCGCTCCACGAACTAAGAACGGCCATGCACCACCATCCACCGAATCATGAAAAAGCTATCAATCTGTCAATCCTTACGGTGTCCGGGCCGGGTGAGTTTCCCCGTGTTGAGTCAAATTAAGCCGCAGGCTCCACTCCTGGTGGTGCCCTTCCGTCAATTCCTTTAAGTTTCAGCTTTGCAACCATACTTCCCCCGGAACCGGAAGACTTTCGTTTCCGGGAAGCTCCCCACCAGGGCGAATGAATCCGCCGGCGGATCGCTAGTTGGCATCGTTTACGGTCAGAACTAGGGCGGTATCTGATCGCCTTCGAACCTCTGACTTTCGTTCTTGATTAATGAAGACATTCTTGCCAAATGCTTTCGCTGTAGTCCGTCTTGCTACGGTCCAAGAATTTCACCTCTCACGTAGCAATACGAATGGCCCCGTTTGTCTCTGTTAACCATTATCTCGGTCAGCAAAACCAATAAAATCGGACCGAAATCCTCTTCTATTATTCCATGCACGAACATTCAAGCGAAACGCCTGTTTGAAGCACTCTGATTTGTTCAAAGTAAACTCGCCAGCCCACCGACGCCGACCAGTGAAGGCCAACGCCGGGGAGAGACCGGCAGAAAAGCCAACCGAACCAGTGCACACCCAGTGGGTGGACCGGCCGGCTAGCACAGATCCAACTACGAGCTTTTTAACCGCAGCAATAATTCTATGCATTTTGAGAGCTGGAATTACCGCGGCTGCTGGCACCAGACTTGCCCTCTCATAGATACTCGTTAAAGGGTTTAAATTGTACCCATTCCGATGACCGGCCTCATAAGAGATCGGTCTCGTTATTTCTCGTCACTACCTCCTCATGTTGAGAGTGGGTAATTTGCGCGCCTGCTGCCATCCTTAGACGTAGTGGCCATTTCTCAGGCCCCTTCTCCGGAGTCGAACCCTTATCCTCCGTTACCCGTCATCACCATGGTAGTCAGGTACACTACCATCGAAAGTTGATAAGGCAGACACTTGAAAGACACGTCGCCGGTACAAGACCGTGCGATCAGCTTAGTTGTTCTGAGTCAACACTGGACGCCCGAAGGCGCTTGGTTTTGTGGCGAACAAATGCGCTCCGCTCTGGGAAGATTGGAGCTTTGGTGCATGTATTAGCTCTAGAATTACCACAGTTATCCAAGTAAGAAGTCAAGGTCAAGTAAATTATAGCTGGTGTAATGAGCCGTACGCAGTTTCCCTGTCTGGCAGGTTACACTTATACATGCATGGCTTAATCTTTGAAATGAACACATCAGTTCAGGCAGGATCAACCAGATAGCTGCTAGCGGGCGTTGCCAACCGCCGCTATTACAGCCGTCTTGCGACGACGGAAAGTTTGCTCCAACAATCCGTGTCTTTTTTTTACACACATGCGTAGCACAAGCCAAAGCAGCAGCAACACAGCGCTGGCCAGAGATTCGGGCCCCCACGGACTCGGGGGGAACCATACCCGTCCCTGAGCACAGCTCCGAAGGCAGCTCACAGACACTCGCACGAGCACTCCGGATTACCCGGTTTGGACACTTCCTCCGGCCAAAAGGCCATCGGGCGCTTATGTCTCGTGCTTTTTGAGTTGCCTGCTCACTGGTCTCCGGGCAAGCAGTTCCGAACCACAAACTCGCTTGTCAACCATGTCATGCCACTATAGCCATTTGCTACCAACATTTTCTCAGCATGCCCAGTGCTGGGCTCCTCCACAGAATTTGTCCCGTAGGGCACATATACACAAGTCAATGAACTCGCCAAATTTATTGAAGCAGCACAGCTGACAGCTATGCCTTTTGCAAGACGGATGCTTAACACTGGAGAAACTAAGACCACAACTTTGGTGGCACCCCAGCAGCATCCATCACCGTTCATGTTGCTGTTAAAACAGCAGAGGAACACTAATCGTTTCCTCACGTATACGGCAGACAGACAAAAGATTTTCTTGAATTTTGCCGAGGGCAAAGCAAAGCGCTCAAATCAACAGCCACCTGTTGGGGTAATAGGGGCGGGAATGTACATTGAGCAAAGAGCCACCCGGTCATTAAGAGTGGCTTGAGGGTGAGCGTTGCAGGTGGTTGTACTGATGAGCCTGGCAGGTGGCTCGACCTTAACACACTTCCCCCATGCATCTCACTAGCTCTCCCCTGCAGCCACCCAGCAACCCTACTAGAGTTTCCCCTGCATCCAACCCAACAATCCTATCCCTTGGCTGTGGTTTCGCTAGATAGTAGATAGGGACAGTGGGAATCTCGTTGATCCATTCGTGCGCGTCGGTAGTTAGCCGACGAGGCATTTGGCTACCTTAAGAGAGTCATAGTTACTCCCGCCGTTTACCCGCGCTTAATCAAGTTTCCTTGGCTTAACATTCAGAGCACTGGGCAGAAATCAGACACGGTCAACGTCCACAAGGACCATCCGTCTCCTCTGTTTTAATTAGACAGTCGGATTCCCCGAGTTCGTGCCAGTTCTAAACTGGTCGTTCAGCGCCAACCGAAGTGCATACCCTGACGAGCATACACGCAGCTGAAGCGCTCCACAAGCAGCTCTCACCACTAGTCCACGCACCACCCCGCAAGGAGACGGCACGCAGCCACGGGCAAAAGCCGCCTGTTTCACACAACAGCCCGGCTGACCCGACCTTTAGAGCCAATTCTTTTCCCGAAGTTACGAATCTAATTTGCCGACTTCCCTTACCTACATTATTCTATCGACTAGAGGCTGTTCACCTTGGAGACCTGCTGCGGATATCGGTACGATCAGGCAGGAGATTCATATCGCTTCCCTCGCATTTTCAAGGGCCGTGTGGAGCGCACGAGACACCACAGGAACCGCGGTGCTTTACGGGCGCAACATCCCTATCTCAGGCTGAGCCACTTCCAGGCACGCACGCCCTAAACCAGAAAAGAGAACTCTGGCTCGGACTCCACACGACGTCTGCGAGTTCATTTGCGTTACCGCGCGAAACAGTTCTTGCGAACCGTCATTTCCCTGGCCTGGCGTGGGAATGTTAACCCACTTCCCTTTCGGCAACCGGATGGACAAACTGCGCAAGCACAGCAAAGTCTTCATCCGTAGTGTGTGACGGCATTAGCCGGTGCCTTAGGATCGGCTGACCCACATTCAACTGCTGTTCACGTGGAACCCTTCTCCACTTCAGTCTTCAAGGATCTCACTTGAATATTTGCTACTACCACCAAGATCTGCACTGGTGGAAGCTCCGGCCGGGCCCACGCCCAAAGCCTTCAACGCAACCACCACGACCCTCCTACACGTCATGGCCAGACTGTCCACAGCAGTGGCGTACAAGCCAATGACGGCAGAGTATAGGTGGCCCGCTCCAGCGCCATCCATTTTCAGGGCTAGTTGATTCGGCAGGTGAGTTGTTACACACTCCTTAGCGGATTCCGACTTCCATGGCCACCGTCCTGCTGTCTATATCAACCAACACCTTTTATGGGGTCTAATGAGCGGGCACTTTGGCACCTTAACTCCACGTTTGGTTCATCCCACATCGCCAGTTCTGCTTACCAAAAATGGCCCACTTGGAGCTCAAACATTCAACGCCGGGGTTCAGAGTCAAGCAACCCTGGCTTCATACCCATTTAGAGTTTGAGAATAGGTTAAGAACATTTCGTCCCCAAGTCCTCTAATCATTCGCTTTACCGAGTATAACTGCTTGACGAGCTCCAGCTATCCTGGGGGAAACTTCGGAGGGAACCAGCTACTAGATGGTTCGATTAGTCTTTCGCCCCTATACCCAAGTCAGACGATCGATTTGCACGTCAGAATCGCTTCGGACTTCCACCAGAGTTTCCTCTGGCTTCATCCTGCTCAGGAATAGTTCACCATCTTTCGGGTCTCAGCGCGTACGCTCTGTCTCCGCCCCATCGCATGCGATCGGGACGGGACTATGTTGCGCCCGCACACCGGGGTGCACGAGATCACACATCAGCTCCGCAAGGAGACCTTCACTTTCATTACGCCCTTGGGTTTTCAACTCCCAATGACTCGCGCACACGCTAAACTCCTTGGTCCGTGTTTCAAGACGGGTCGGACAGATGACCGGCTTTTACACCGAGAACATGCAATGAGAGCCCGAGCAGGACCGAACTGACTGCCGGCACGTGTCGCACGCGACCGCCACCAACCACCAGCTCAAACCAACACGGACCCGTTGCCATTGCACACACTCAGCACCCAGAACAAACAGCACTCCCACAGCCCGGGTACCAGACCCCGAAGGGCTGGCCTCAAAGCCAAGCTCATGCAGCTGTCCCGAGCATCTCAGCGCACTCCGCCTGCAAATGCTCCATGAGCCCCTGAGCAGAATGAACACCATCCCAGTCTGGAGATTGGCAATCCAAACGCCCAAGAACACACGGATGAATGCAGACCAGATACGCCAGCTCTGTCCGTTTCCATCTCATCGGTTTCACGTCCTCTTTAACTCTCTCTTCAAAGTGCTTTGCAACTTTCCCTCACGGTACTTGTTCGCTATCGGACTCGTGGCCGTATTCAGTCTTAGATGAAGTTTACCACCTACTTTGGGCTGCGATCCCAAACAACCCGACTCCAAGACACGCGAAGATGGATAGGCAACCACCCGTTGGACAGGTCTTGCACCTTCTCTGGAGCCCCGGTCAAGGGAAACTTGAACAAGCGGGCCAATCCAAGCTCACGGTCTGTACGCTACACCTCACAACCCCAGAGGAGAAGTGATTCAGCGCTGGACTCTTCCCAGTTCACTCGCCGTTACTACGGGAATCCTCGTTAGTTTCTTTTCCTCCGCTTACTGATATGCTTAAGTTCAGCGGGTGTTCACGTCTGAGTTCAGGTCGAAATGTTCAATTGCGAATGCCTATTGGCGAGGCATTCAGCTATCGCATGTGAACGAAGGGCGTGCCTAAATTACGGTCTGTAAAGCGCGAAAGACAACACATTTTCGCGCCAGCACGTCCAACACTACACAGCGTAGCATTCAATGGTATGCAAGAACACGCCGAAGCGTGATCTTAGCAAATAAAACACGCACATGCAGTGCATTTTTTGGTTACGACCCTGAACCAGGCGTGCCAATGGATGTCACTCCAATGGCGCAATGTGCATTCGAAAGTTCTGTGTTCAAGGTTTCTGCAGTTCACACTAATTATCGCAGTTGGCTGCGTTCTTCATCGATCCACGAGCCGAGTGATCCACCGATAAGACTAGAATATTTTAGCAATAAAATTGCATTAAAAAATTTATAAAAATGAGAAAAAGCTGGCGGTGCCTGCAGGCACTCATCAAGTCTTAAACCGCGTGCCAATGCCAGGCACGGGTCCTAACACGTCGTCTCATCACGGCCACGGACGTAGCACACAAGCGCAGACATGCCGCTGGGTACGGCACGTACGACATGGAATAGTAGCCTACACTCCATGTCAGCATATCCGCGCAAGGCGCAACAACCGCTCAACGACGCACAGACGCCAGCACAGCCGTTAGGGTGCCCTGTGGGCGTGCCACCTCCGTTGGTGCAGCGACCCGACGACAACAGCAATCGTCGAGTCACCCATTGGGCCACCAACATCGGTTACACCCCAACACTCATGTGCCCACAGGGCGCTGTCCATACATTGTTGATCAATGTGCCAGCCCAAACATAGCGGGCATGTGTCCGTCAACAACAAACGGAGGCATGTGGTGTTGCCCACACTGACTCAACTGGACAGCAGGTAGGTGGTGAATTGGTATCACTTGGGTAATGATCCAGCAGCAGGTTCACCTACAGCTACCTTGTTACGACTTTTGCCCGGTTCAAGCCACTGCGATTAAATCGGTTCCAATCAACGCGACGACCGAAGCCGACACGCATAATCGTCCCCGAGTTTCTCGAAATGGCTCAGTCCCGGGCAGCGACGGGCGGTGTGTACAAAGGGCAGGGACGTATTCAGAGCGAGTTGATGACTCGCCCCTACAAGGAATTCCTCGTTCACGGACAATAATTGCAATGTCCGATCCCAATCACGGCAAATTTTCACCGGTTTACCAACCCCTTTCGGGGAAGGACAAGCACGCTGATTTTGCCAGTGTAGCGCGCGTGCAGCCCCGGACATCTAAGGGCATCACAGACCTGTTATTGCTCAATTTCGTGCGGCTGAACACCGAAAATCCCTCTAAGAAGTTGTGCCCACAGCAGCAATGAGCCAACTATTTAGTAGGCTAGAGTCTCGCTCGTTATCGGAATAAACCAGACAAATCGCTCCACGAACTAAGAACGGCCATGCACCACCATCCACCGAATCATGAAAAAGCTATCAATCTGTCAATCCTTACGGTGTCCGGGCCGGGTGAGTTTCCCCGTGTTGAGTCAAATTAAGCCGCAGGCTCCACTCCTGGTGGTGCCCTTCCGTCAATTCCTTTAAGTTTCAGCTTTGCAACCATACTTCCCCCGGAACCGGAAGACTTTCGTTTCCGGGAAGCTCCCCACCAGGGCGAATGAATCCGCCGGCGGATCGCTAGTTGGCATCGTTTACGGTCAGAACTAGGGCGGTATCTGATCGCCTTCGAACCTCTGACTTTCGTTCTTGATTAATGAAGACATTCTTGCCAAATGCTTTCGCTGTAGTCCGTCTTGCTACGGTCCAAGAATTTCACCTCTCACGTAGCAATACGAATGGCCCCGTTTGTCTCTGTTAACCATTATCTCGGTCAGCAAAACCAATAAAATCGGACCGAAATCCTCTTCTATTATTCCATGCACGAACATTCAAGCGAAACGCCTGTTTGAAGCACTCTGATTTGTTCAAAGTAAACTCGCCAGCCCACCGACGCCGACCAGTGAAGGCCAACGCCGGGGAGAGACCGGCAGAAAAGCCAACCGAACCAGTGCACACCCAGTGGGTGGACCGGCCGGCTAGCACAGATCCAACTACGAGCTTTTTAACCGCAGCAATAATTCTATGCATTTTGAGAGCTGGAATTACCGCGGCTGCTGGCACCAGACTTGCCCTCTCATAGATACTCGTTAAAGGGTTTAAATTGTACCCATTCCGATGACCGGCCTCATAAGAGATCGGTCTCGTTATTTCTCGTCACTACCTCCTCATGTTGAGAGTGGGTAATTTGCGCGCCTGCTGCCATCCTTAGACGTAGTGGCCATTTCTCAGGCCCCTTCTCCGGAGTCGAACCCTTATCCTCCGTTACCCGTCATCACCATGGTAGTCAGGTACACTACCATCGAAAGTTGATAAGGCAGACACTTGAAAGACACGTCGCCGGTACAAGACCGTGCGATCAGCTTAGTTGTTCTGAGTCAACACTGGACGCCCGAAGGCGCTTGGTTTTGTGGCGAACAAATGCGCTCCGCTCTGGGAAGATTGGAGCTTTGGTGCATGTATTAGCTCTAGAATTACCACAGTTATCCAAGTAAGAAGTCAAGGTCAAGTAAATTATAGCTGGTGTAATGAGCCGTACGCAGTTTCCCTGTCTGGCAGGTTACACTTATACATGCATGGCTTAATCTTTGAAATGAACACATCAGTTCAGGCAGGATCAACCAGATAGCTGCTAGCGGGCGTTGCCAACCGCCGCTATTACAGCCGTCTTGCGACGACGGAAAGTTTGCTCCAACAATCCGTGTCTTTTTTTTACACACATGCGTAGCACAAGCCAAAGCAGCAGCAACACAGCGCTGGCCAGAGATTCGGGCCCCCACGGACTCGGGGGGAACCATACCCGTCCCTGAGCACAGCTCCGAAGGCAGCTCACAGACACTCGCACGAGCACTCCGGATTACCCGGTTTGGACACTTCCTCCGGCCAAAAGGCCATCGGGCGCTTATGTCTCGTGCTTTTTGAGTTGCCTGCTCACTGGTCTCCGGGCAAGCAGTTCCGAACCACAAACTCGCTTGTCAACCATGTCATGCCACTATAGCCATTTGCTACCAACATTTTCTCAGCATGCCCAGTGCTGGGCTCCTCCACAGAATTTGTCCCGTAGGGCACATATACACAAGTCAATGAACTCGCCAAATTTATTGAAGCAGCACAGCTGACAGCTATGCCTTTTGCAAGACGGATGCTTAACACTGGAGAAACTAAGACCACAACTTTGGTGGCACCCCAGCAGCATCCATCACCGTTCATGTTGCTGTTAAAACAGCAGAGGAACACTAATCGTTTCCTCACGTATACGGCAGACAGACAAAAGATTTTCTTGAATTTTGCCGAGGGCAAAGCAAAGCGCTCAAATCAACAGCCACCTGTTGGGGTAATAGGGGCGGGAATGTACATTGAGCAAAGAGCCACCCGGTCATTAAGAGTGGCTTGAGGGTGAGCGTTGCAGGTGGTTGTACTGATGAGCCTGGCAGGTGGCTCGACCTTAACACACTTCCCCCATGCATCTCACTAGCTCTCCCCTGCAGCCACCCAGCAACCCTACTAGAGTTTCCCCTGCATCCAACCCAACAATCCTACTAGAGTTTCCCTTGCAACAACCCAGCAATCCTACTAGAGTTTCCCCTGCATCCAACCCAGCAACCCTACGAGAGTTTCCCTTGCACCAACCCAGCAACCCTACTAGAGTTTCCCCTGCAGCCACCCAGCAACCCTACGAGATGCCACAAAAGCAAGGATGGAAATAATAATTCCTATTTATTAGTCGACGAGGCATTTGGCTTCCTTACTCTCACCGCCTGTCTCTTTCTTTTTGGCACACTATTTCTTCAATAAATAAAATGTTCAAAAAAGTAACTAAAACAATTTTTAGATGGGGTGCGTTGATTCCCAAATTACTCTCGCCACCTATCTCTTTCTTTTTAGCACACTATTTCTTCAATAACTAAAATGTTCAAAAAAGTAACTAAAACAATTTTTAGATGGGGTGCGTTGATTCCCAAATTACTCTCACCGCCTGTCTCTTTCTTTTTGGCACACTATTTCTTCAATAAATAAAATGTTCAAAAAAGTAACTAAAACAATTTTTAGATGGGGTGCGTTGATTCCCAAATTACTCTCGCCGCCTGTCTCTTTCTTTTTAGCACACTATTTCTTCAATAACTAAAATGTTCAAAAAAGTAACTAAAACAATTTTTAGATGGGGTGCGTTGATTCCCAAATTACTCTCGCCGCCTGTCTCTTTCTTTTTAGCACACTATTTCTTCAATAACTAAAATGTTCAAAAAAGTAATTAAAAGAAATAATTCTTTTTCAAATTAGTCGACGAGGCATTTGGCTTCCTTAATAGAGTAGAGCCAAGTACCCAACTATTGCAAGAGCGTTGCCACAAAAAGTAAAAAAAAAATAATTCTTTTTCAAATTAGTTTATTGTTCGGGGGTTCTTTAGCCAAGTACCCAACTATTGCAAAGCGTTGCCACAAAAAGTAAAAAAAAAAAATTCTTTTTCAAATTAGTCGACGAGGCATTTGGCTACCTTAAGAGAATACGGCCAAGTACCCAACTATTGCAAGAGCGTTGCCACAAAAAGTAGGGATGGAAAAAAGAAGACAAATCATCCGATCAAGGGCTAAGTCTCAACAGATCGCAGTGTAAAAGCTGCTCTACTGCTAACAACCCCCTGACCAGTAGTCAAGTCGTATACAAGTGATTTTGCGCCCCGACGTTCCACCATGGCACACGAGTGCTACGGCTTTGGCAATGTGCGCGCAATTAAGCACACACATCGGGCCAGATGCTGGGGCATTTGGGCTGCACCGCAAGCGGTGCATAAGAAGTGCCTCCCGACACCGGGGAGCAAGGATATTGCTATCGTGACTAGGCGGGATTCTGACTTAGAGGCGTTCAGTCATAATCCCTCAGATGGTAGCTTCGCACCATTGGTCTATCGACCAAGCACATGAACCAAATGTCTGAACCTGCGGTTCCTCTCGTACTAAGCAGGATTACTATCATAGCAACCGGTCTTTAGTAGGGTAAAACTAACCTGTCTCACGACGGTCTAAACCCAGCTCACGTTCCCTATTGGTGGGTGAACAATCCAACGCTTGGCGAATTCTGCTTCGCAATGATAGGAAGAGCCGACATCGAAGGATCAAAAAGCGACGTCGCTATGGACGCTTGGCCGCCACAAGCCAGTTATCCCTGTGGTAACTTTTCTGACACCTCTTGCTGGAAACTTTACACATTCAAAAGGATCGATAAGCCACGCTTTCGCGGTCCGTATTCGTACTGAAAATCAGGATCAAGTAAGCATTTGCCTTTTTGCTCTACGAGAGGTTTCCGTCCTCTCTGAGCTCGCCTTAGGACACCTGCGTTACGCTTTGACAGATGTACCGCCCCAGTCAAACTCCCCGCCTGACACTGTCATCGGCGCGGGTCGCCGGGCCACCGGGTGGCACCGACTTAACACCAAAAAGGACACCCTTGCGGGCGCACTCCCGTTTTACCGATTAAGTAAGGAATCGATGAAAGTAGTGGTATTTCACTGGCGCCTTGCGGCTCCCACTTATGCTACACCTCTCATGATTCTTCACAAAGTCAGACTAGAGTCAAGCTCAACAGGGTCTTCTTTCCCCGCTAAATTTGCCAAGCCCGTTCCCTTGGCTGTGGTTTCGCTAGATAGTAGATAGGGACAGTGGGAATCTCGTTGATCCATTCGTGCGCGTCGGTAGTTAGCCGACGAGGCATTTGGCTACCTTAAGAGAGTCATAGTTACTCCCGCCGTTTACCCGCGCTTAATCAAGTTTCCTTGGCTTAACATTCAGAGCACTGGGCAGAAATCAGACACGGTCAACGTCCACAAGGACCATCCGTCTCCTCTGTTTTAATTAGACAGTCGGATTCCCCGAGTTCGTGCCAGTTCTAAACTGGTCGTTCAGCGCCAACCGAAGTGCATACCCTGACGAGCATACACGCAGCTGAAGCGCTCCACAAGCAGCTCTCACCACTAGTCCACGCACCACCCCGCAAGGAGACGGCACGCAGCCACGGGCAAAAGCCGCCTGTTTCACACAACAGCCCGGCTGACCCGACCTTTAGAGCCAATTCTTTTCCCGAAGTTACGAATCTAATTTGCCGACTTCCCTTACCTACATTATTCTATCGACTAGAGGCTGTTCACCTTGGAGACCTGCTGCGGATATCGGTACGATCAGGCAGGAGATTCATATCGCTTCCCTCGCATTTTCAAGGGCCGTGTGGAGCGCACGAGACACCACAGGAACCGCGGTGCTTTACGGGCGCAACATCCCTATCTCAGGCTGAGCCACTTCCAGGCACGCACGCCCTAAACCAGAAAAGAGAACTCTGGCTCGGACTCCACACGACGTCTGCGAGTTCATTTGCGTTACCGCGCGAAACAGTTCTTGCGAACCGTCATTTCCCTGGCCTGGCGTGGGAATGTTAACCCACTTCCCTTTCGGCAACCGGATGGACAAACTGCGCAAGCACAGCAAAGTCTTCATCCGTAGTGTGTGACGGCATTAGCCGGTGCCTTAGGATCGGCTGACCCACATTCAACTGCTGTTCACGTGGAACCCTTCTCCACTTCAGTCCCCCCCCTTCACCACGACCCTCCTACCCCCGATCATCAGGCTTTGA
>JAIXHY010000004.1:1029981-1133915 GCA_020449905.1 Globodera pallida | reverse complement strand
AAAAAGCTTATTATGCACCTTTTATAGCAAAATAAAAACTTACAAATAAAACACAAGTAATAATGTACTTGAGCTGCCTAAAAAAATCATTGCCTTAACATCGATTTTTTGTTTCTACTTTTATATACCCAATAATATTAGCGATTTTAACATATAAAATAATAATTATGCAATGATAAACTTTTGAAATGTAAAATTATTGAAAGTTAGTAAATTTATTGCTAATCACAAATATAAATTTGAATAAAAATAACTTGGCTTTGACGCCAGCAGACATTTTCAACAAAATTAAAACCAATTTAAGCACAAAAACCGGTGGATTTGGATCTTGTTGCACGGAACTGTACAAAGCCGACGATGAAAATGATTAAAACCAAATTGTAAAAACGAGAATTTAAATAATGTTAAACTTTTAATGCATAAGAATTAGGTATATAAAAAATAATAATAATTAATAATTAGATAAACTGATATTATTTTAATCAAGTATAAATAGCAAAAAAAATATAACTAATAATTAAAAATGAAATAAAACGTATTAATTTAATATTCTCGAAAAAAATAAACGGATTTCAAAAAAAAAAAAATTATCTTAATAATTATTATACAATAAAAAAGTAAAGGAATAGAAGGTAACCATCAATATTTATTTTTTCTTATAATTTTGATTAAAAAACTATATTATTCGTTATTATTGATATATTTATTAAATCTTGTTTTATTAATTATGAAATAACTAAACAATTAAAGCAACAAAGGCAACACTAAATAAATATGAAATCGACATTGTATCTTCGGCACTGCGGTGTTTATAAAAAACAAGCAGCTTGTGAAGTTACGGCTCAATATTTTCTGGATCGAAACGCTGGGTGCGATGGCATGGCGAAGTTCGGAAACTATATTTACATTAAAAGTCAAAGTATAAATTAAAACAATAAACTTGTTTTTAATAAATAAATTGTTTTGGCAAATTATTAATAAAAATTTAAATATAAATAAAAATATTTTATAATTTAAACCTTTAATTACAAAAGAACTCAGATATGGACTTTTCATAATTTAAATGATAATTTGCCAATTAATTAAAAATGTCGCTTTAATTTTTTCATTTAAATCCATGAATTTGTAATTCATAATTTGATTTTTTTTATATCTATTGAACTCTTCTGTCCAAAGATTGCGGTTGTGAATGTGTGAAAATCATATTTCCATTGCGCAGGGAAATGTGCAAGAACGATTGAGAGTAAAATTTGATAGCTTGTTGGGCTCTTTTTAAGCCCGTGATCTGGCTTTGGAGAGGGTTTAACGCAAGTTCTTCCCGATGATCTCGATAGGTTTAAACTTTATTTATTTGTTACTCATTTAACAAGTGGCTACATTATAAAAACATTTTTTCTACGAGTTTTACCATAAATCATTTCATCGCCTAGTCTAATTTTATTTTTTGCAATATAATTATTTGGTGGTTATTTACACAAAATCACTGTCATTATTTTATTGACTGTCTATGTGCTTTTATAATGGAGTATATCCACGCGTTTACAATTATTTATTTAAATAAATTTTTGAAGTTGTTATAAATAAAATGCTATATAAAGAATTTTTCTGATATCGATACTTTTATCCATTATAATCATTCTCCATCGTGTTTTGAACAAAATATTTTTAGCAAGTTAATTAGAATAGATTAAAGAAATTTAAAGAACTTGTTATTTGCGCGAAAAGGGACTTAGTTTGTTACTGTATTAATATTTTTTTAATTCATGCCACCTCACCACCGACAAGCGAGATAAATGTAATTTTAAATAATTTGTTTAAATTGAGCCATGGACACATTTCATTTTATTAAGATTTACATTTTAGTTTATGTTTAAAATTTTACAAAATGCTTTTTTAACGTTGCCATTCCAGCTCATAAGCTATGGTTGGTTGGTTACCCGAAGTAAATTTATAATTTAATAGCGCTAAATAGTTAATTTTTTAAATCTTCTCGTGTTTTTTGATTGAATATTCTAAATATTTCCATTATTTTCAGTTTATTGATTACTTACTTCTCTATACATTTTACAATTTTAATTTGTGTTATTCATTTTTTTTGGATTATGCCATTTCTTCTGTTGACGGTCTGACAATGAAGTAGCAAAAAAATAAAGTTTTTATTCAAAAGTAATTTTAAAAAATTATATTCGTCCTTTTATTGTTTTTATTTTGTTGAATTAATTTAATTGCAAGTATCATTTATAAAAGTGTATGAGTCATTAGAAAAGCGAGATTTAAATAATTTTTAAGGAATTTTATAATACGCATTCTCAATTGTTTGATATAATTATGATATGAATTTTTTACTTATAATGTGTTGGATTGAATTTTTTACAACAAAGGATTTATAAGACTGTTTTAAGCCTAATTTTGAATATGTGAATGTTAACAAAGAATATTATTTTGATTGGATTTATTTTGAATGCATTTTTACAGGTATAAACCAAATTTAAATAAATTCTTGTAAATTGACGTAATTATTTTATTTGAAAAGGTCTATTATGACATTAATAGGATTTTTTAAAGATTTAATTTTAGTTTGCTTTTACATTTTAAAATCCAAGACCAGGGGGAGCTCGTTATTTATATAAAAGGTCTCGTGGAACGCTTAATATTTAATCGTTTTGTATTTGGTGTATGTTTTTCATTTTAGTTTATAAAGTGTTCAAAAAAGTAACTAAAACAATTTTTAGACGGGGTGCGTTTGATTCCCAAATTACTCTCGCCGCCTGTTTCTCTCTTTTTAGCACACTATTTATTTCTTCAAAAAATAATGTGTTCAAAAAAGTAACTAAAACAATTTTTAGATGGGGGTGCGTTGATTCCCTGCTCTCGCCGCCTGTCTCTCTCTTTATAGCACACTATTTCTTCTGAAATTTTTTTAAAAAAATCCAAAAGGAATGTTGCAAAGAAGACCGCCCCCTCTGCTTATAGTTTTTTGATTTCGCTGTCATCTAAAATTTGTTTTAAAAATTGAAAAGCTAAGAGTTGAATTGTTTACACCACCGTAAATGTTCAGAGAAAGTCAGGAAAAATAATTTACATAGTCGGGGAATTGAACCCCATCACACTCACGCTTAAAGTGTATAAATCAATCACCACTACACCACAACCAAGCTGCACTTATGTCTCAAAATCCCATTCTTAGGGGTGCATTTTTGATTTTCCAAGTACACTATAAATATCGCGATATTTTAACTTTTCGATACGATATTCGATACGATATTTCGATAAAATATCGGTATCGAAAAATATCATATTAATAGTTTTTTCCGATACGATATTCGATACGATATTTCGATATGAATATCGCGATATATCGCGATATTTTTATCGAAATATCGTATCGTGCCAAGCACTAATAATAATATCAAAATATATAAACAAAATTAATTTAAGCTGCGTAAATGGTTAAATATTTTAAATATCATTTATTAGATGATAAGTTCCTACAATTCCTAAAGTCCAATTTAAAAAAAACAATAGTTAAAGTAGATGATAAGAAGTTTAATATACTAAGTTATATCCAAAAGTAATTATGATAACAAATTTGTATTGCATGCAGATAAAGAGGGGTTTGCTGGACAATAATAAAATTTTTTAAATGAATTAAGAAAAGACGAAAATTTAACAAATGTAAAGAGTTACCAAAATCAAAGAAGAAAATGTATATAAACAGAGCCAAAATATAATCCAAAAACAAATGTAGAAGATAGCCCAAAATCTTCTTGCAATTCTTGTTTTGCGTTATGCTATTAAAAAGTTAATGATTTAAAATATGATAAATACAAAACATAAAAAACTTTGTTTTTAAATAAAACCCTGATATTGATTTTAAACAACTGTAAAGTTCAATTGTTGTTTTTATTACCAAAAAACTAATATTTTGATAAATTTCAGCACTCTTAAATAAATTAATAATTTTATATTAATTTAGCAATTCATTTACTCTATCATATTTAATAACATGAAATAAAATTGATTTATAATGCAGAATCTTAATACTTTAATTAAATAAATGCTTAAAATATGGAGAGTAAAGGCAACATAAAAGCCAAGGAGAAATACAAGCTGGCCATTAAAAGAGAGTAACGCCTGATTTTTCATCAAAAGCCACAAATTCCAGTATTAACTCGATCAAATTCGATAAACCTCCCCCGTCACCCGTCGTGCGGAGAGTCGCGAACGGCAAAGAGTGAAAGAATTAAATTAACAAAATATAAATTTAATACTATAAATTAACAATTAAAAAAATAATCAATTTTTTTAAAAGCAAATTGAAAAATCAGATTGTTGATTTATGCTTAACTCAAAGTTTAGAGGAAAACAAAAATTAAATAACGTGCTATACGTACGCTTAAAACACGAATAATTCGCATATTGCAACCAAATTTCTTAAATATTAAAAAATGAAAATTGAACGAATCGGCCAAATGTATAATGTTTGTAATTAAGCAAAATTAAGGTAACTAATAAAATACCCGAAAGACCAGCCTTTCATTATTTTACATTTGATTTCTAGCAGGTTAAGTTCGTCAAGTGATCTATTTTGGGACAAGGCCTAAATATATCTTTCACGGGCGGAACATTAAAGATTTAATTGTTTCCTTAAGAACGGAAGTTTTATTATAAACACGTTTTTATTAAATTATTCCTTTTAATCTAAGTACACTTTTATTTTGTATGCCATTAATTGTAAAATAGATTGAGATGATTGGGTTATTTTTTGCTTATTTTTAATTTATAATAATACCTATTTATATTTACGATATTAACAATGACATAAATTAAATTAAAAATTCGAATTTTTGCATTTTTTTAAAGAAATTTTCGGAAAAATTCCGAAATAGGCACAAAAATTTTCAGATGCGCCTAATATTTAGGCTCGAAAACCCCAAAGATAATGTTTATCGGAAAAGCTAAAAAATAAGGTCAGTCATAATCTTATCAAAAGTTCCTTAATGAAAAGGAAATTTAATTAAGTAAAAAGAATCAAATAAATGAAAGAATTTATTTACGAACTAAAGTTTTTGGACTGCGCAAATACTATCGCAAGAAGCGCCAATTCAAGCAACTCATATTATATTAAAGATACTATGAAAAATTAAATTGTGTTGAGAAGATCGATTTTCCGGTCAAACAAAGATCTGCATTGTCTGCGTAAAACCTGTATGATTTAATACTTTATGCCTTATAATGACATTTGAAGGTGTGAATAATATTAGAAAAATAACAAATACCTCTTTTCCTGCGAATTTTTGCAAACGGTTGCTTTTAAAACAAAATAAGAAAAAATATTTCGGTTTGATGAATTGTTTTTACAATTATTGATTTTAAAAAGTTCTTAGAAATATACATTATAGTAAAATCCCATTTTTTGTCAGTTTTTTAAAATATAAAGTCATTTTTTAATTGATTGTTTTTTTAATTATTCTATTTTGCATATTGAAAGAATAACTTTTAGTATTTAGGTCAACGCTCTATCATGCTGTTTGTTTAAAATTATCATGTTTTTTATATTTTTAGCTGTATTTTATAAAACCAAAAATCAAAATTATTGACAGCGGCCTGTATATATATTGTTTATAATTTCCATTTAAATTTTTATTTTTTAAAACAAATTATGCCATTACTTCTTTTTTTATGGCTTACTGTTGAATATTTGAATAAATACACTTTTTTGGCGTTAAAAAGAAGAATTTTCGATTTTATTCAAATTCATTATAATAAATAGAGCCCGGATTAATATGCTCCAAAAATGGCCAAATATGCGCATATATATGCTCCAAAAAAGGCCAAAATATGCACCAAATATGCCAAAAATGCCGAAATATGCACCGAAAAATGGCACTTTTACTGCACTAATTTGGTTAATACTTAGTTTTTTCCTTCTTTTAACGTATAATAAGTAGATTTAAAGCCTTTTCGCGTATTATTTTAACATTTAAAAAAGTTTAATAAAGTTGAAAAATATTTTGTTACTTTCAATCGCCAGGCCAACTCATCGCCATGCTGGCCATCTCAGCGCTCTCATTTGAGCTTTGCGTCATTTCAGCGCCACCATTTTTCGATTATTTTTTATACGAATGTTCAATTTTTTCAGGTGTTTTTTCCAAAAATGACTAAAGTCCATAGTTAAAGATGAAATATTTTTCAAAAACAGCCAGAAACCCAGATTTTGGTTGTATTTTTTTAAATTTTTGGTCAAAAATGCCAAAATATGCTCGAAATATGCCAAAATATGCAAAATATGTAAAAAATATGCAGGAACCCCAAAATATGCAAAATATGTTTTTTTAAACTTAACCAAAAAAGCTCAAACCAACGCGAAAAGGCTATTTTTAAGCCGTATTCCTCAGAACATATAAGCATACAAAATATGCAAAAAACATATAATCCGGGCCCTAATAATAAAAGTAACCAACTAAATTTCATTCTCGAAAAAAACAAAGCTATGATAAAGGATTACTTTTTTTAAATGAAAATTTATATTTATGACACTATGTAAAAAGTTTTTTTTGTGTTTTAATAATGTTATTTCTCATAATGACTATTTTTATATTAAATTTAACACTAGTTAGTAGGAATATATTTAATTAGAAATACGTTTCCTGATTTGATTATTATATTTTTCTTCAATCCTATTTGACAATAAAAAATAATATTGTCATCAGCAAATTATGTGCAGTTTATGTTGTTTTTTATCTTTTTTAAATTATACGATTTTGGCTTCTTCTACATTGAGCGCCAGTCCCAAATTATTGAACAACGGCTGCTGACGAACAGGAGGCCTTGGCTGCTGACGAACAGGAGGCCTTGGCTGCTGACGAACAGGAGGCCTTGACTGCGCTGATTCAATTTATTTTTAGTATTCGTTTAATACATGAATTTGAAAATAAATATTTTTTTAACTTTTCATTTATCCTTAAATACTCTCTTTTAAAATTTACTTTACAAACAATTTAGATGACTAGTCTCATGAATCGCCACACGTGCTACATCGCTCCAAATACGGTTATTATTTATTTTGGGATTATTTTAAACAAAAATATTCTTTAAATTTTTTTTTAGAAATATTTCGTCGATATGTTTTACTTTTTGGCCTTGATTGATTATTTATTTCAGCCAAGCGATTAAAAGATTCTAGCCACTTTTTATTAAAAATTTTATGCTTTCTTATCTATTATAATTTGGGCTTTTATTTGCACATTTATCGTATAAGAATTTAGGTTTGTAATTTTTTTTATATTTTAAATAAATTTTATTTATGCTTGATATTTTAATGAAAATATATACAGAAACAATAGTCGAAACATGTACACATGTCCAGTTTCATGTATAACGACTCGCCTTATTCCGTTTCAATTAACTGAATATTTTAAATATCGTTAAAAAATATAAATAGTTTTTAGTATTAAATTTAAAATATAGAAAATTTCTTAATCGTAAATTTAAAAAAATCATTTTTTGATGTAATCTTCCCTATCAATTTTTTTTTTAATTACGGTGGAATTTACAAATAATTTGATTTTCGATTATAAAAAATTGTTAGTCGACTTTTTTACTAAATTTTTAGCTCAAATAACCTGATGAATTAGGGACACCCATTCTGAAAGCAACCTTCAGACTTTCTACTGATGTTTTATTTTGGCTATGAATTCTGTACAATCGCTTTTTTTACATTTAATCGTAATGATTTTCATGAGTAAGAAATTCAAATCAAAAAAGTTATTCAATTTGTTCAAAGAAGCTTGCCAATTCTCTAATTGTAAAACAATACTAATTTAATTGTTTTCAAAAATCAAAATGCGTAATTAATTCAATTCAACTTACTTAACATTAATATGCTAAATATTTCCATCCATGTTCTTCTCTTGACCTATGAATTTAAATAATTCGTTAAATAATTTTCCAACATTTAAAATGTGTTCTCCCAAAAAATCAAAATAATAAAATCTTATAATTTCGTTTTATTAATCTAAAATAAATTAAAAACTTTTGTATCCAAAAAATGATCAATTAAAAATAATTAGAATATAGGAAAACGTATCAATATGTAAATGCTGTAAGACACCCAACTTAATATTTATTTATCTTATAATAAATCAGGCATGCTCAGTATTAATCTGAAACGGAATTCGCTTTTTGCACAAATTTGGCAAAGCAAATAAATGTTAAAAAATATTCAAGCTAACGTATGAATGTTTTTAATAGATGCAATTATGGGTTTTGAGAATAATTTGAACTTTTTTTAATAATGTGTGCACTTTATAAGATAATTGCTCTTGTCGGTCGAATGATACTGATGTATCAATTGTTATCTTTCGAAAAATGGCCAACCTATTCTCTCCACATATTAATTTTGTTGTTTACATGTTTTTGGGTGTAATTTTTTTAAATAATTTTTAATATTTATTTTTTGGCATCTGCCAAATAAATTGTTTTTTTAAATAATAAAAGTCGCTGAGCGTAAAATTCTAAATTAAATATCATTGTAATAAAAATAATAGTTTTTAAGTTTAAAATTGTTCAATTAAGCCAAAGAAATTTCTAAAAAAACATTATAAAATAATTAAATTGCAAAAATATAAATAAATAAGTTTAAGAAGTCAATAAAATTCTTATTGTTTAACCAAATTTGTAATATTACAATTTAAACCTAAATGAAAAATTCATGGGGAATATGATGGCATTTTTTTGGTTAAATCTATTTGTTAATGAGGAGGTGGACCCATTCAGCGAAAACATTGATCAAGAAAATTGGTCAGCGAAGCACAAGAATCAACAGTTCCACAATATATATTAATATGGCGGCCTAAACACCAGACATACAGCATGGAGTTACGGCTCATATATTTTGCGCCTTAACACCGGGCTGCAAAGATTAATTTTTTTTTGTAATTTCAGAATCCAAAATTTATAAAATAAAAGGTGATTTAAAAATTAATGCAGTGCGCCAATGATATATGAAAACAACAAATTTACCTTACAATTCAATTAAATATGTTAAAATAAAAATTATTGCAATTAAATAATAACAAACAAAATTTCAAAAATAAAATGTTTACAATTATGAATGCTTATAGTAATGCCTAAAGCAAAGAATTTAAAATTATATAAAAGCACAAAAAATATATATTGCATTTACACAAATAAAATTGCAAAACCTTTATAGAAATATTTAAGATTATGATAAAAAAATAAACGACGCTTTGCTATAAATTTGAATATTAATTAAAATACATAAATTTTTGAAGCAAGTTAAAAAATCAGAATAGTAATCAAAATTTAGTTATGCACCAGCACCCGCTTAATAATTAAGCCTGTAATTTACCAAAAATTATATTAAACGATTAAAGAGAATTATAAAAAGCGATAAACTTTAGTCAGCAAAAGATTTTTAATGTTGCTGCTTATGAACAAAAATCTTTAGAATAACCATGAATAAAAATTAAAATTTAAGGCTGTTGAAAGTTTTTTTAAATGATTTTTAACTTAAAAAGTTTGATTTTACTTTATTTTATTAAGGTTTAATTTGAAGTTGCAACCATTGCTTTTGGTGAGCACACCTGGCACCGCGTGAAGGTTGTCTCTGGATTTTATATCGATTAATCAATTATGAAAATTTAAATTTCTAATTTGAATACGTTTAAATATTTTGGTATTAATTTTTAAATTTTAATCAAATTAATTTATTAAAAAAATTATATAAAACTGTAACATTTTGAAGAGAAATTTTATTTTTAATGCGCCACCTAAGCAATGCACAGTGGTACGTAGGTTCCTCCGGATTCGTCGTCGTTCAGAATGGTAACTTTCAAAACAAATATAAATATCCATGAAAACCCATTTCGTCATTCAATATATTTTATTTTTCATAGTAACGATCCCAGAAGAATATTTTATGGATAAGCAACGATTGCGAAAACATTAAAAATTTATTTTATGTTTTTTATGATTTATGGTAGGTTATAAAAGTTTTTTTTAAATAAACATTTTATTTTTAGTTAATAAATTTGTTTTCTAATTTTATTTTATTTGTAACCGTTGCTTTTAATCTCACAATTTGCAAATCATTTTATTGTAACAGTTATTAATAGAAAATAAAATTTTTGTTCGGTTTAGTTCAAAAGGTTTTATAATATACTGAGCAGCAATAATTCGCGTACTCCTCTGGTTCGGGAAACGAGTTGGCAGTGCGCGTTTTCCCACGCTTATTAATTTTTTATAATGGACTTATTTTAAATTTTAATTAGCTTTTTCCAAGTCACAAACCAAAAATATAAATTTGATATACACAATAAATACTAGATTTATTTATTTTGTATAAAGTATTGTTTTAGAGAAAATAACTAGGGGCGCTTAAACCGCCGGTTTGTGTACCCGGGTTTCGGTTAACCGTGATTTTAAAGACCTGGTTTTTGTAACCGGTTATTGTCCCAAAATACCCGGTTTTCGTAAACCGTTTAACCGGTACTGTCCTACCCTAGATACCATCATAATCGCTTGAAAAAAGTAGAGGGTAGCAGTGAAGCAATTAAAATCAACGATTTAAGATTATAAATAAAATAATTATCTGATGACCAAATTCACTAAAAAATTTAGCTGCTGAATTAAAGTTTTATTGTGTAAAAAAAAAGCTAAATTTCAAAAACAAATACATGGAAAATTTAAAAATAGTAAATCAAAAAATAAAACATTTTAATCTCAAAATTTGTGATCCACTTTAATAGTTTCTAAAAATTGAAATCATAATTAAAATTTTTCTAAATAACACAAGAATGAGTCTCTAACTTCCAATTATTGTAACACTTTATAAATTAATTGCCTTGTCTTTGAGTTTGTGCTTCAAATTACCGAATTTTTCCGCCAATTGATCGCCCGAGCCCAAAAAAATCTTCCCAAACAAATGCTTTCCCAAAAGCCGCAAAGGGAGCCGTCAATAAAATTAAGTTTATTCCATCTCTTCGTATAAAAAAATTCGCTGAATGGTATTCAGAATCGGTCAAAAAATTTATTAAAATAAAAACAATAATTAACACTAATAATTATATATAATTAGTCTTAAAGCAATTATTTTAAAACCGGATATGATAATTTATTTATTAAAAGATTACTAAGTATATAACTTTTTAAATTTTAAAATAGTTGTCTTCCCAGTGTAATTTTGCGGTTAAATGTGTTATTTTTTTACATTAATAATTAATATAATTGCTAATAAGCAAACTATTATTTAAATAAAACTTTTATCAAAATGTTAAGACTTAAAATATAAAATTTTAATACGAAAGATTTTATAGATAAAATAATTATGTCTAACCAAACATAAATTAAATACCTAATTTTATCCGAAGAATAAACAAATTCATAATGTAGCTGTAAAACAACGCAATTTATGTACTAAACTAACTCAACAAAATGAAAAAAACAATGCACCAAATAAATTTACCCTTGCAAAACCCAATATAATTTTTCAATTTGTAAGTTTATTTATAACATTTACAAGCAAATACAAAAATTACGCGTTCATAAACAGTGTGATGATCCCTGGCTGAATAAGTCAAAATTATATCATAAAAGCTATTTAATTTGTTAAAACAGATTTATTAATTAAAGTTTTTTTTGTGATAAAACCAATACCCAAGAAATCAAAATAATATCAATAAGCAAATTATTTCTAGTAACGTAATATTTTAAACTAAACACAATTTTTCCGATCATCTGCACAATGGCTAAACAATAAGCATTTATAAAGAAACACATCAAAGAACACAAGGTATAAAGCCAATCGTCCCAAAGTAAAGTTCTAATATTTAAACCAAATATTTTGATCTTGTTTTCAATTAAAAATCTGTCTAAATTATCTGTGATATTTAATATTTATTTAATTTAAAAGCCTTTTTAAATTTATTTAATTTATCAATTACTCAAAACTTTATAAATATTTTTTGACGATATAATATTCAATTAATTGCAAAGTTGGCATTAACAAATACAAAAATTAAAACCAGTTTCTAATATCCTAATAAGACGTCTAGTAAATCAAATAAAATTTAAATGAAAAATGTATTTATCTAAATTAGAGCTATCTTTAAGTGAATATTAATCTTAAACTAACTGCATCTATAAAAATCGATTACATTTGATGGTTTTAATTGATAAATTGCATTTAAAGAATTTTATATATGCTAAAATGTTTTCCCAATTTATATGTTTTAATTTTTAAAATAGAAACACCTTTATAGCTAGCACCCAATTTGGGGTTGCTGAAACTTACCGTCGCATTTATGCTTGGTTATTTAAAAGAGAAGTTAATTTTGTATTATCAATCCCATGATTAAATTAACATTTTAATTTTAATCAAAACCGCGTATTTTTATTACCTTAGTGCCCTTTGTTTTTTTTATTAATTATAATTATTTTTTATGTTGAAGCTTTTATCATTATCGTCACGATTCGTTGTTAGTAGTTCGCCATAATTGTCTTGGTGAATGAATACATCATTCTTTCGGAATTTTGGTTGGGATCATAAAATATAGCAGAACAGCACCTTTTTTATTATAATTTTAATTATTTATTATTTATAAAATTTTATCAGTTTTATTTTTATTAAGATTCGTTTCATTTTAATTATTTTAGTTCACTTTAGTTTTATACCAATATGGTGATATAGGTGCTTATTTTTTATGACGAGTTAATGTTGAATCAAGTTTTTTAAAATGATAGTGTAAAAAAAAATATTTATTAGTAAATTTCTGATTAAACATCAAGTTTGCTTCATAAAAGCTGAATTCTTAGAGTTAACATAAATGTTAATTTTTTATTTCAATCTGATTAGTTTTATTTTTTAATGATTTACAATAAAACTCAAATCACTACTATTTTTACATTAAAGCCGTTTTATTCATTATAGCAATGATTAAATTATATAATAAATATATTGTAATTGAATGCACAAAGAAAATTATCTGAATTTTAAAATAAATTTCAAGACAAACATAAATTTATTTTAACGCCAAAGCTTACATTTCGCAATGATTTTGTTATAGGAAGTGACGAACATAGATAATAGTATCTGAGATATGCATGAATTAACCAATAAACATGCTAAAGTAATAATATATTGATTTAAATTCACCATAAGTATAATAAATTTAATGACTGTTCTTATTCAATATTTATATAATAATTTTGCTATTGTGAAAGTCTCTGATAATAATTAATGGAGAAAATATAATTTTTTAAAATATATTAGTTAATTATGCTCTATAATTAAAAATGCTAACTGTAAAAATCTCGAAAATTGACATTTTTGATATAAAAAAATTTTATTTTTATTCAACTTTTTTTAGTTACATTATCGTTTTAATATTTATATAATTGATATACTTATTCTACATTGAAGTTTTGCATAAAAAATATTATCACGCCTACGCCATTTATTTTCTAATGCTTAAAGGAAATAAAGTCTTTTGAAAAGAAAAAATAAATGTAATATGCATGATTAAATTAATAAATATCTTTTGATTAAATGCAAAATTAAAAGTAAACAAAAACAAATGTGAAAACATATCATTTGGAATGAAGGAGTTTTATTAAAATAACATTAATAGTTAAGCTGCAACAAAATCAATGTAGAAATATAGTTCAGAAACCCGGCGCTGGCAGATGATCCGCAGGCAGAAGAGCCACTGGCATACGACTGCGTTGGTTTAATTACCAAATCGAATTGCCAGGTCGTTTCGGTTTATCACAAGTTTGTTGTTAATCAGCAAAAAAATGTTTTGAAGCATTACAAACAATTTTAATTGTAAAAAATTAATTAATAAAAATCTTATACGCTGCTATATGGCTCACAAATCAGCAAACGTTAAGGAAAAGAATGGCAAAAAATTTAGTTTCTTTTATTGAGTTTGAAATAAACTAACATAATAAAATTACTCAAAAGCATATGCACTTAAAAATGATTTTAATTTAATTTCAGCGTTATATCAATTATTAAAAAATTATTAAATAATATTTACAAAAACTTGCATTCCATTTAAATCTAATAAAAAAACTTTATATATTTTATTTCATGAAAGAACGACCCAAATAAAACAAAGTGTGAGAATTATTGATTTTATTGTAATAATAATATATCTCGTTTCTTGGAAATTAAATATAAATCCGCAACCTTCACAGATATCAAAATGTGTTTACTCTGAAATCACCGAAAAGAACGAATTACGTCCTAACTCCGTGGCAACATAATTATGAAAAAACCAAAAATAAAAATTCAGTTAAAAATCTTTTTTTTTTAAAACCAATAAATAATAATTTAAAGAAAAAAACATTTCTAAAAAATAAACTACAACAAATTTAAAAACTATAAACTGAAAGTAGCCATAAACCTAAAGCTTATTACTTAATAATTCTCAAACTAAAATTTGAATAATTATTTATTTATTTAAATTCTGGTATTCAAATTATAATTATTAAAATTAAAATTTTAAACTGTTTTTTTATTATTGAAACGCGATTTTGAAAAGTTCTATTTATTTAATCTTACAAACAACAATTATTCAAAAATGAGGAGTTCACGAGTCCAACATGATAAACTTGTGCTAGGGATTCAATGTATTCACGGATCCAATTGCACGATTTATACGCTAAGAATATTTATAAAATAATATAAATTAATTCAAACAGCAAGTGATCATCTCATTGTTAATGCATTTTTTTATAATAGAAAATTAATTTTATCAAAAAGAGTTTAAGCGTAAACTTATTGAATTAACATTTATTAGTTTGAAAATCAAACGAAGAATTAAAATTTATAAACGGAATCCAAATGAGAGTTGATTAAATCATGCTAAAATTTGGAGGAAAGGTTGCCGCGTAAGCTTTCTACGGGGTGCAATTTTGGCTTTACAAAATAAAGAAACACTGTTTCAAAACGATGTTTACAATCATGAAACTAAAAAGTATTTTTAAATCTTAATTCATTATCATTAAAGGACATAAAAAGCCATAAGAAAAGCAAATTAAATCAAAAACTCTTATTATTTCAAAGATCAAATACCAAAAAAAGCTCATCATCTAAATCTATAATGGCATGCCTAGAAAATATCACTTAAAATCAAAATCACGGTTAAATTTAAAAAAATTCATAATATATACTTTTTAATCCAAATATTTTAAATTAACAAAATGTTTATTTTTTTAATCTAATTTACGAAACCTCGACTCACTCACACTCTATGCTAATTATAACCGGCAATTCGGCAATTACGAAGCTGCTTTGTGTGCTCGACCTAGTTGCCATGGCATGCATGACCCAGTGGATATACTCCATCGTTCACGGGCCCGTTTTAGAGGCGAATATGCCCGCGTTTTCGTTTAAAAAAATAAGAAATAAAATATTTTTTCTTAATAATTTATCTTAATGAAACGATTAATGATATTGAATTTACCTTTATCTCATCGAAAAAATATTATTTTGTATATTTCTTCACTAAATTTGGCATTTTAAGCAGAGTAAAACTAAAGATCAAACTAAAATACAAAATGATTTTTATATAAGAAAGGAAAAATAAACCAAATTAATAATGCACTTTTCTTAGCAAAATAATTTAAAATAAAACGTTAATAATAAATAAACTTGTAACAACTTAAAAAATTTTTATTTAGCATTGATCACTATAATAACTATAAAAAATTCAAATCATATTAAATGACAAAATAATAAATTAAATCATCAAAAGGGGGTTTAATATAATTTATTTTATTTTAAATTAAAATAATTAAAGAATGAAAAACAAAAAACTTTGGCTGATTTCAAAAAAATAATAATTCGCAAACAACAAAAATTAATAGGCAAATACATTTAAAAATATTTACACATTTTTATTTACTTTATTAAATATATATTTTAAATATCAACCATTTTATTTCTGACAAATAGAAAAGCTTTAACGTAGGGTTGTCACCCCGACCCCGTCCCCGCAAATTTAGGCCATTTTTGGGGGTTTTCCCCGACCCCGACACTTCTAACCCCGAAAAACCCCGACCCCAAACCTCATCCCCGACTCGGAGTCCGGGTTAGCATACACCCTTATGAAGCTAATATCAAAAAATGGTAATAAAATTTGGATAAAACAATTATCTGTGGAGTGAAGGATCCTTTGTGCTACATTTTTTAAATTAAGATTTATTTTATATATTTAAATTAAATCCCAAATTTATGAAAAGTAATACAATATGATAAAATTAAAAATAACACTTTATGTTTCATTTCTTCTCTATTAATAATGAAGCACAAAACTTTTTACACAATTAAATTAAAAATCAGATTATTAGTAAAAGTTATATAAGGTTAATAACAAAAATTAAAACTATAAGTTTAAAATTCTTAAAGTAAGGGGTCTACATTAAAGGATTTACCAAATAAATCGTCCAAGCGTGCTTTTTTCCAATATTACAACTATCGAAAAGCCCTTATAAAAGCACGAACAATATATTTTTAAAACGACTAATGTACAAAGTTACTTATAAAAATATTTGATAATGCAAAAGTAAGTTGTCAAAAACTTATAAAAAATCTATTTGTTCAAATTATTAAATATTAAAGTTAATCAAAATTCATAGTATCTTTAATATAATATAATGAATAAAGTAAAAAAAACTGTTTGCCACGCTATGATTAAGGTTTTAAAGAATTTCTATAATAAAACTTACAATACGAAAAGTAATTCATTTAAAAAGGAGATTAGTAGAGTTGGGATTCGATGAATTGTGATCAAAATATTGAAAAATTAAATTAAGCAATTTTAAGAATATTTATTAATTTTAATGAAAAATCTAAAAGTTTATACAATCAAAATCAAAAAGTAAATAAAACACGTTAATAAAAAGTAAGAAACAATTAATTGCTAAATAAATATATGAAAGACCTTCACGCGCTGCTCAATTTGACGGAACAACGCTTCTCAGTGACATAAGAGCAAAAATCAACATTTTGTTAAGTATAAACAAAAAGTGATAAATTATAATACCAATAATTATAGTTGCTGCAATGTGAACCACGAGGTCGATTAAAATGAGATCAAATAAAATAAAATATATATATATTATGCTTAATTAAAGATCAAGCCTATCTTGAGGGCAATGCAAAGGTAGATCGTACTGATTTGCAATGGGTGTCGGAGGCTTATGTATCAACCATTTGAATTTCTACCCGTTGTTGGCAAACGTTGGAGGTGACGAATGCTTGAAGAGGCCACTCTGATATAAATGGTAAAAAAAGGGGTTTTTGACTCTGATATGCGAATCCATACAACCAAATTGGATTCAAATGCATTATAGAAATCGATAAATTATAATTTTATCACCATTTAAAGTTAAGATTATGATAAATTTAAATGTAAAATAAGATAAAAACAATAAATAAATATATAAATTGATTAAAAAACTTCTTTATTTGGAAATCAATTAATCACACTAAATCAAAATGAATATCCACCCGCCGCAACTAATACTACCGGGTGCAACGAAATTTGCATCAGGAGGCACGATTCAGCTTATTAATTTTATCCTGGAATGCATACAGAGGCGTAGACTGATTTATGCAACAGTAAAAGTTATTAACAAGAATTCAATTATTCATAAAATACAAAGATGCTTCATATACTTTAAAAATGTAATCAACAAAAACTTGCTCTAAGTATTAACTCATATTTTCTAAATTCGTGTTTTAAGATCATAATATAAAGAATATACAACAAAGTGCATATTTAAATATTTATTTTTTTAAAGATTTCGGCACTTAACAACGCAAAATGTAATGAATTTACAAATAAATAAATATTAATAATAACAATAATTATCTGCAAGAATGTTTATTGTTAATAGAATAAATTCTTCATAATTTGCTCTGCTTCATTTCATAATTGTACTTTTGCTATTTTTAACTAAGTATTTAATCTGAAATCATGCGAAAGAAACCTTAGATGATTTTTGTTCCTATTGTCTAACAAGATTTTGTATTCTTATAATTGAAAAGTTTCCAATAATTTTAATTCAAAATGCATTTTTTTGTTTGTTAGCTTTTGGTAAGTTTTTAATTTAACATGATTTAAAAGTTATTATTTTAAATATAACAGTTGTTGGAAATTCTATTTTTTTAATTTATAATTCACTTGTGAAGTGCCTCCACTATTAACTCTAGATCCACATCTATGTGTTTATAAACTTTCTATTAAAGTTTTGTAAAACAATTTATTTTTAAAAAAATTAGATTTAATTATTCTTAATCGCATTAAATTTAATTTATATGTTTGATTTGTGATTTTTTTGGATGTAATTAAATAATCAATCAAGAATCGTGTTGTTTCGTTCGCTGCTGTGGCGTAAATTTCAAAGAAAGCCTCCTTATTTTAAGTAAAATGACATAATTTTTTAAAATTACTGACTATTAATTTCTCTAATTGTTTATGGATATTAATTTATCATAATTTTCTAAAAGTTGTTTCGTGTACATAATTTGTTCACTTTGATTGATAGAAAGCGACCATAACAGAAATTTTTTAAATTAATTAGCAGAATCTATAAAATGTAAATAATGTGTGAAAGCAATTGAATAGCACAAATTTGAGCTGTGTAAAATAACAATATGCTTTTAATAAATAATTTTTACAGCTATATAAACCAAAAAATGCTTGAAAATTGATTTTAAAAAAATGAATTTAACTAGACATGTTTAAATAGAAAAAATAAATAAATAATAACAATTTTCAGAAATATGCTGTGTTTTAAATTTAAATAATAAATATATAAAGAGTTTGTAACTTTCGGGAAAAAAAGTATGAAGAAATTAATTTTCAAAAATAACAAAAAAATAGATAAAAACTCATTTATACTTATGGTATGAAGGTGTATTTAATATTATTATTTTAATCATTGGTGTTTAGATTTCAAATGATATTGGCTATTTGGTAAACAGGTTTATGATGTTTGCCTTGCCTCCGTTGTCCGGATTATTATTAATTAGATTAAAATTATCATAGACTTTGTTGCGAATTGTTTTATGTTGTATAAATTTATTGGATAAATATTTCTCCCGAAAAATTAACAAGTGTTTCTGGCTACGCAAAACATTGCCACAATGCATTTGAATTTCGATAAAATCTTTTTTTGCTTTAATAAAAACATTAACAATTAAAATTTGTTATGCAAGCTTAAAATAGATAAAGCTAAAACAGGGCCCAGATCCGTAAGTCAGTTGGTAAAAAATAATTTCATATAAATAAGTAAAAAAACTTAAAAATCATTAATAATATATTTAAAGGCTTAAAGCAAATTATTTTGTAACAAACAGTTGCTATTATCGGCACTTTAAATGAGTATATTTTACTAATAGAATAAAGCACTTGAAATTTATTAAAATAGATTAGCAGAATTTCATTTTAAATCATTTATGTTACTTATGTCAAAAAATTGATCGCCTGCACCGTCAAGTTGCCAATTTATTTACAATTAATAATATTTATTTTCTGGCAAATGGCTAATCAAACTATAGCATAAAAAAATAAAAAATTGATAAAACAAAATTTTAAAGACTTGAAATCACTTAAATTATAATTTTTAAAATATAAAACTACTTTGAAAATTAATCCAATAAATTATTATATTTAAGTTCCAAGTAAAATAATTAATATGCACACGAAGTGAGCTACAGCTATGTAGTTCAGATTGTTCTCAATTACTATTTATATTGAATAAATGCATTGCGAGCAAAAATAATTATGTAACTGAACTAAAAATGATGAGGCGTCTGATTTGCCTAAACCAACATCCGACATTTTCGAGTAGCCATCCAATGTGGAAATACAATCATTTTAATTTAATTACACTAATTCGGATTGGATTTAAATAAAGAAACTAAAAGTTCATTTACAAATCTACAAATTGCAAGATATTAAATGGAAAAAATAAAAATTCTAGTTTAATTTAAAGTTTTTTATATTTTCTTATTTTGTAAATTATCCGATTAATATCAAACAATTAAATTATTAGTAATATTTTAAAATTAACAAACCTAAATATTAAATTTTAATGAAAAAACATATAAATTCTCAGATGAAAAAACGACTTCATAAGCTGCCGCTAAGTCATGGGAGCAAGGAGGAATGGGCGGCCAAATTGCATTGCGAACTTGGCGCAGCCGAGCCCTCCCGCGCATGGGAGTTGGCGACCGCAGAGCCCCAGATAATGAGGAAGTGCTAAAGGAATGGAGAAAATCTATCTAAAATGTGTAAAATAAATACAAATAACAATGAATAATTTATATTAATATCCTCATAAAAAATCTCACTACAAAACAAATAAATATTAATTGAAGAAATTGTCTTAAAACAAAAACCAGCCTCTAACAATTTTATTTTTCCAATTATGTGTAAAAATATATTTGTTATTTATTTTAAAGCCAATCCAAAGAATGGTGTTCAAGGTGAAGTTATTCTTTTATATAAAACAATCTTCTTGCAAATATGTTTAATTATGAAAAAATGTTTTACATTTTCAGCATATATTATAAATGCACTATAACTAAATGATGTGAAAAATGAAAATAATTATATTCAGACTTAATAAAAGCATGTTAAAACTCGTGAAATCACTACGCGCAAGTGTCGTCATTTTTTCAGGAATCAAATTTAATGAAAATAAATGTTTAAAAAAATGATTTATCAATAAAATAAAAAAATTTTTACTCAAAAATTATTCTATCTGTTAATTTTATTTAAAAATATAAAATTCTTATGCTACATAACAAATTAGTAAATTTTATCAAATATTGCGGAGAGTTAGAGAATATAAAAATAAATTTTAAAAGAGTCGCCATGAGAAATTAAAAATAATTTCAATTGCTATAAATTTATTTATTTGTAAACCTGCGACCTCAAAACAAACGGCTGCGCCTTCTAAATATGAGGCAAAAGCGAATCTTAGCTGTCCGGAGTTCGTTCGACCCATGAACGCAAATTTGGCATTCCAATCTGTGATTTGAGATTTTTTGTGTTGATATTATTATGAGCGCCAGAGGACAGAACAGTTGGGGCCGCTCATGCAAAGCTTAGTTGCTTGTCTTCTATATTTTAAAAAAATTTAACACCTTTTGAGGCAGTCGTCGATTTAGCTGATAACCAGTATTTAAAAAGTTTTAAATATTGATAGACAATAAAAAAATTAACGTTCATTAAACAAATTATATTGAAAAATTTTTAAAATTAAAATAGATCAAAATGTATAAATAAATTTCAAATATTAAAAAATTATCCGAGGACTAATAAAATTTGAATGAACAATAATTATAAATAACTGGACTATTTTTAGCTGAAAAAACTTAGGTTGTTAATCAATCTATCAATATACCAAATCAAATCACCTTATTCTCAAATAAAAAAAATTACATTATAAATCAAAGTCATAAAAACAATTCATGTTCACGGTTTAATAAAAACCTGATTAAACGTATGAAAATAAATAAATATAAAAAATTAACAATTTCAAAACATAATAATATTTACACGATCGCTTTGGACTCTTTAAGCTTACAACGTGGCGCGCATTACGCACCAAAATGGGACATACATTCGGCCATGCTATGGTATGAAGCCCGCGCGAGCGTATTTCGCAGATGAGAATTGTATTAATTAACAAATAATGAAATTGATTATCTAATGCAATTATTAATAAAAAAATACATCAAAACTATGAACTTATTTTTAAATATTTATAGAGTTTTGACCTAATTAAAAAAAAAATTCTTATGGATAAAAACATTTGTAATTATGTACAATATAATTAATTTGTTACAACTACCCAATGATCAATTCATAATTCATAATTAAAAAATGTTAAAAATTTCTAATATTTTTTAATTTTAATGCTGGGTATATAAAAAAATAATTAATAAAGTCACATAAAATCAATAAAACATTGTATTAATTAAAGTCAATATTGTTCAAATAAAAAAATAATTATCGAACAAAATGATTATGGGATGATAAAATCTGAATTTTAAAAAAGCTGACTGAATACTGATTTGAAAAATATTTTATTGATTTGTGCTATTGCTATTGAAAAAGATTAATCGATCACTTTAGTATATAATTTGTTCCAATAGAATTTAATTTTGCATTATTCGTATTTTTTTACAATATTAATATATTTTCTTTTAATAATTCTTGTCGGAACCAGTATTAACAATACCGTTTATCTAATCTTGAAAAAATTGGTATTGCAATACATAAGAATAATAATATTAAGAATTTTTTTTGATTGCGAATTATCATGGATTTTGACGAAAAAACGTTTTAATGATTAAATCTTTAATTAAAAATTTACTACATTTCTTATTCAGAAATTATCTATACTTTCTATAATTTTTAATGTTTTTTCTCTCGTAATATCCGCAGTAATTTTTTTAAATTCAAATTTTTTGTATATAAAATAAATTAGCAAAATATATTATACTGGCAAGGTTATTTTAAACTTCTTTTATTATTAAATTTATTTCTAATAGCCAAGTAACTTTCTATTATTATCACGAACATTGCGCTTCTTCTGTTAGTCTACTTTTTTTTGTTGCGACAGCAGCAGGTTTATTTTCCCGAAAATGTTTATGAAATTAGAATTTGTTAAATACATATGACGAGATAAATCGTGTTGAATGAGACAGGACTTTATCTTTGTATACTTTATATTAATTATTATGTTATATTTAAATTATGGGTTAATGCAATTACATCTCTAAACAAAGGCATAAATTGTTTAATTATATGAATTTTAAAAATTTTCAGTAAAGCAAAAGTTTTTAGTCACGAGCCTTATTTGTCTTGGGCAATAATCAATTGATCTTTTAATGTAAAATAATAATCTAATTTTGTTGCTTGTTTTGTTTCACTAAACGAATTACATACATAGATTGCGAAGCTTGTGTAATGACATGGGTGGCTTTCTTTTTAAATTTGGTGTAACAATTTTTTCGAGTTTATGAATTTTTCTAAAAAATCTTTTTTTAAAGTTTTACATTCTTTTTGTTGCGGCGTTTCTAATATTACGTTATAATTCAATTTTTTGTCGTTTTTTTGTTTTTATTTGAAACCCCAATGTCGGGATTGAGAATCCGGACTTGCGCCCGTTAGCGTCCATGAAAGGATGTATGCAAACCAGTTTTTATAACTGTTAATGCGTTATAGATTTAATATTTTATCTACATGAAATTTGTTAATTTCTCAATTGTTTTTATCATGAACTAATTCTTTTGAGTATTTCATTTATATTGCTTTTAATTATAAACTTTGTTTTTTAATACCGAAGAGAATTGTTTCTTTCGATTTAATTGTTTATTATATTTAAATACTTTGTATTTTGCATCCATATATTGCCAATTTGGCAATTCTTGAGCACATGTACATAGTAAGTATTTCGATTGTTCTTTAATCAAAATTATTTTAATTTTTTTATTTATATTTTAATATTTATTTTTATCTAATTTACAAAAATATTTTATGTAGTCTTAGACTTAATGCATTTTAATCTTTGTATTAGTTGGCAATGCATTGAGGATTGCTGAAACACCGCACCAAACTCCGATGGTTAATTTGAAAATTAAATTATGCAAAGTTTAATTGTTATTTAATTTTTACATTATAAATGAACTATTTTTGATTTTATTAATCAGGGATATTGAATAAAATAATATTTAATATTCGTGTGTTGTCTTTGGTGAACTTTGGAATAATACATTTTATACCATTTTTTAAATAAAATAACAATATCAATCAAGTATTTATATTTATTTTAATACAGGATTTGTCGATTTGGTTAAAAGTATTGAAACTCATTATCTTTAAATACGAATTCACTCTAATGAAGGAAGAATGGTCGTGGTTTGAAAACAATAAGAAATTTTATTTTTACGATAAATAATTCGAGCATTATTGATTTGTTATTTATGTTTTTTAAAGTATAAATTAAATCTACTTAATGTTCAGTTTTTTGTTATCTCACCTAATGAACTTTGGTAATTGAAGACGTCGGTGAATCCGGCACTACGATTCATGCAAAAGACCGAACAGTTTGAAAGGTTGAATAAAAAGTTATACAAACTATATTTAGACGCCTACCCACAGCAAAAGCGTAAGATACAACATTTAAAAATATAAAGTTTTAAAAAAATCAAATCATTAAATTGATCTGTAAAGTGACCTTTGATAGAGGAGATCTGGTTACAGTTTTATAAAACTATTTTCATTTCAAATAAAAATGTTTCAGATGTTAGAAAAACAAGATGGTCAATTTTGGACCATGCTTGTAACACGGATTACTGGAGAGCAATAGCAGTTTCTGGTAAATGTCTAAAAATGAGTATATATAAAAAAAAATTCCGTAAACGCGTTATTTACGACCACATTGGACCATATATGACGTTCGGGCAAAAAATTAAATGATTTTCTTTATATGTCTGAATACAAAAAAATATAAAAAAATTGCCCTAATACTATATTCTATTTAACATATCAAAACTTGGGCATTTTCTAAATGAAAATAAGAATTAAAATATACCCAAATTCTCTATTAATTAAAAATATAATTTAGCTTCAGAATAAAACAATTGATTGCTTCTTGTAATCTACACATGAAAAAGTGTACGTTTAATTATATAAAAGTTGCGAATAAAGTAATAAAAAAAGTATTATTTTATAAAATAAATAATATAGGACAAATGGGGGAGACAAATATTTTTTTTTGTTTTTACGAGTTCTCAACATTGTACAGCGCCAGAAAACATCGAGCGGCACCGCGCGAAATTATTGCGGCAATCAGTATATTTGATAGCCTCCTTGAAGTGTGTATAATAAAATAAACTAATCTAAATCAAGGAAGTTTTTAAATACAAAACACTGCTAAGTTCAATTTAATAATGCAATAAATAGCCAAAATTTAATTTGCTAATTCTATTTGTTATTGTTTTGTAATTATTGAACGATATTAAATTTATTTTTAAATTTTTTGCAAAACTTGATAAAATAGTTATGCACTATTTATAATTTATTTAAAACACCTAAATCAAAAAATTAAAGTACTTAAATATTTATTAAGCAATTTATTAATGTTTCGATGCTTAACTTGAATTATTAATACACGGGAATGCCCACCACCAACAGCTATCCGCTATAATCTTCACAGGAAGTGTCCCTGGGTGCAAAATCGAAATAAGACAAAGTATATTTTTGATTCGGGATCTATGTGTGTAGTCCGTTGAGTGAAACAAAATAATTTAATTAAATATTTAAATTATTTTGTATGAAAATTATTTGTGTTAACAAATCGAAAATGTATAACCAATGCTCAGTATAAAACAGAACGGAATACATAATATATTTAAATAATATAATTATTAATTCATCCAAATGTTAGTTTTAAATATATTAATGAAAAAATAATCAAATCAATATACAACAAAAATTAAAGGTCTTATTAATAATATTCTCATTAATTAAAAAAATAAACATATTTGGAGGCCGACGGAGATAGAATAATAATATCAAAACCATTCAAAAAATTTGCAAAACAATCTGAACTGAATACTCTAATTGCTTGTTAATAATTTAACACAATCCGGCTAAAAGTTCAAATCAACTAAAATTTGACCTTTTTTTAGTTAAAATAATAGCAATTGAAAAATAACTAAAGTGTAATATTTAAAAGTTAAAATTGGGCCGACGCCTGTCATGCTCAATAAAGGGAGCCCCAACAATCGAATACTACTGAACTTTGCAATATATGGAATACAACACAATTAGCTAAAGCATTTAAAATATAAAAAATTATTTATGTTGATATAATCCATAAATATCTGGTATTTAAAAAAACAAATTTACCTGATAAAACAAATTTATTCAGTCAATGACCATTTCAGTGGTAAATTAATTTAAAAATATATTAAAATCCAGTAAATATTTGAATGCATAATGATATTTATAAACTAAAGATATTTAATTTTTAAAAGACGCTTGAGAAAAAATATTAAATTATATTGCTAATTAAATAACAAATCAGCGTTTGTTTTGCTTCATGTTATTTAATAAATATTGTTTTAAATTTAAATATCAATTTGAGAAATAAACAAACATTGTAAAATAATATTAATTAACCAAATTATAAAATGTAAAATAATATTAATTAACCAAATTATAAATTAATTAACTAAATTTTTTGGCTAAATATTATCATGTGGTGCGCAGACTCAAAATCAACCATAACCAGATATAATTGCAATCGTCGACATTTATTTTAATGCAAGCAAGGCACTTTGCAACGCCGCGCATCATAATCGATTTCCAACAGGCCAAAAAATGCAATAAGAATATTTTTAATAATCGTATCGGTTTCTAACAAAAACAACATAGTTAATTAGAAGGCTGCACATTAATGAATATCGAACAAATGTCTTTTCAGACAAAAAGCTAAATAACGTTTTAAATTAAATTATTATAGCCCTCATTAACACGTAATGTTAACCTGATGTAACATAATCACATAAGAAACTTTGGGACTCAATTAAAAAGCTTATTAATTATTTTAAAATATTAATAATTACGGCATGTTATTTAATATTTCGAATAATATATTCGGATAAATCTTAAATTAAATGTTGAGATAATTTTTACTTTTGCTTCTTTTAAAAAATGATTTCTAATATTATGTTTGATCTATTTTATTATAAATTATAGAAATAAATAAAATTAACTATAATTTAAATTTATGCTAAAAAATTTATTTGCGTCGTGAGTTAAAGAATTGTTAATTAAAATGCAAGTCTAAAGAAATGCGCTCATTTCACTTGCACAACGTCAGTGCGCACGGAACAAATGTTGATTACTTCGAAGGATCATGAAACCCGATTGGGCAACATCGTGCGATAACCGCTGCACAGTGCAAGTTGTAAGTAAATAATCATTTATTAAAATTTCATCTAATAATCAAAAAACAGAAAATAAAAAAAAATTATTAATTTAACCACAAAAAGTCGTTTTTTATAGAGAACCAAAATATTAAATTATTTATTTGTATGCAATAATTAGGGCGTAAATTCTAACAATTAAATATTTATTCAAACATTTGTTTTGCAGTCAATATACGAATTAAGCTGCTCCTTAAATAAAGGGTGTGTTCACAACGTCGTTAGCGCCTTAAGGACAAAAAACTGTAAAATATCAAAAATAGAGTTTATTAAAAAAGTATTACCTAATTGGTTTAAACAA
The DNA here is from genome assembly GCA_020449905.1 of Globodera pallida. Classification (NCBI taxonomy): domain Eukaryota; kingdom Metazoa; phylum Nematoda; class Chromadorea; order Rhabditida; family Heteroderidae; genus Globodera; species Globodera pallida. The sequence continues at coordinate 1,106,565 of JAIXHY010000004.1, read as the reverse complement.
AACAATAAATTAAAACCCAAATTCATACTAACTTATTATTCAATAAATATACAGAAAATATTTTTTATAAAATTAAAATAAGTTCCAAAAAATTTAACAAAACAGATTTTGCCTTAAATTGCTAAAAAACAGCCATAAACAGTTAAATATTGATAAGTATTGTTCAGAAATTTATTGTTCAAAAATTCTCGAACTAAACAAAAAATCTCTAATTAAAGACGCATAATTATATTAAAGAAACTGTGTTTTAAAAAATAATACAATCAGGCATCATGATAGAAAATCTAATCCAATTTTAAGTAGAAGTAAAATTACAAAACAAATTTAAAAAAATAGAAAAATAAAATAAAATAACTTAAAACCTTTGGTTTTAAAATTCATTGATGAGTATGAAAAATTACTGTTTTTAGCAATGGTTGGCTAATTTGCGGCATTAGTTTGGCGTTAGCGCTGGGGCATGTGCTGTTTTTTTTGTTGTATTCGGTTTTTACTGATGATTGTTGTCGTTAATTATTCAAGGATTAAGCCATGCTTACAAATGTAAAATAGGTAGCTTTTTTGAAAACCTTTATTAACGGCCGGACGGCACAATGTTAAAACCTAATTATTATCATTGAAGGAATTGCAATAATATTCAAATTTAAAATTTATTATTGCTGTTTTTAAAATTTGAACGATGAATCATATTAATAAAATGAAATAAAAATTTATTAATATCTAATCAAGTTTTTTTATGAATAGTTTTAAAATGACCGAAACAAAATAAAAGTATGAAAAGTTTAATTGAGAATAAATTGTGTATTGCTAATAAAAATTAAGGATTAGAAAATTATAATAACATATTGAAAAATTAATTCAGGAAAAATATTCAAAAGTCCCGACTGGTTAAAAGCTTCGGCGCATCAGGATGATGTTCATCAACAGCCGGGAGGTTCGCCCATTCCATCGAGAAAAGGATGCATACATGATTAAATTAATAAATATCTTTTGATTAAATGCAAAATTAAAAGTAAACAAAATTGAACGTTAAAATCGTAAACCTTAAACCAATTAATAAATCAAAATGCTCACTACAAAACAAATATAATAAAATTTAATCAATATATTTAACAACTTAACAATAACAAAGACTTAAAGTCAAAAAAAATGATTATATCTTTTAATACATTGCACAAGAAGATATTATAATGTTCAATAAACAGGAAATTGTTTATTTAAATTTAAAGAATAAATTTTTGTCACTTTTATAAATGTCATATATATTTTTTAGATTAAACGACTTAATATTAGTTAAATTACTAACTAAAAAATTATTTATAAAATGAATTTTACAAACAATATGTTAAAAAATATTAATTTAAAAGAATTAAAAGTTGCAATTTAATACCAAAATCTGTGACTTATTATGGGCAAAAAATGCAACTTAAAAGAGACATAACAAAAATTTTGTCTTTATTTTGAAATATATATAAAATATTTTCTGAAATAAATTTACAACGCGCCTATGCACTGAAAATGGCATATGGAGAAAACAAAAAAAGGAAGTTTAGAAAACTAATAATGAATCAATATGATGAAATAATTTCATTTCAAACTATTAATTTTGAAAACAATTTTTTGTATGAATTCATTCATGCGATAATTATTAAAGAAATTAATTCAGGGCAATAATAATATTTTCAAGTAAAAAGTATAAAATTATTTACTACACTCAAAAAAACAAATGTGAAAACATATCATTTGGAATGAAGAATTTTTATTAAAATAACATTAATAGTTAAGCTGCAACAAAATCAATGTAGAAATATAGTTCAGAAACCCGGCGCTGGCAGATGATCCGCAGGCAGAAGAGCCACTGGCATACGACTGCGTTGGTTTAATTACCAAATCGAATTGCCAGGTCGTTTCGGTTTATCACAAGTTTGTTGTTAATCAGCAAAAAATGTTTTGAAGCATTACAAACAATTTTAATTTTAAAAAATTAATTAATAAAAATCTTATACGCTGCTATATGGCTCACAAATCAGCAAACGTTGAGGAAAAGAATGGCAAACAATTTTATTTCTTTTATTGAGTTTGAAATAAACTAACATAATAAAATTACTGAAAAGCATATGCACTTAAAATGATTTTAATTTAATTTCAGCGTTTGTTTTTATCAATTATTAAAAAATTATTAAATAATATTTACAAAAACTTACATTCCATTTAAATCTAATAAAAAAACTTTTATATATTTTATTTCATGAATGAACGACCCAAATAAAACAAGTGTGAGAATTATTGATTTTATTTTAATAATAATATATCTCGTTTCTTGGAAATTAAATATAAATCCGTAACCTTCACAGATATTTCAAAATGTGTTTACTCTGAAATCACCGAGAAGAACGAACGTCCCAAACTCCGTGGCAACATCATTGTGAGAAAACCAATAAAATAAAAATTCAGTTAAAAATCATTTTTTTTAAAACCAATAAATAATAATTTAAAGAAAAAAAATTTCTAAAAAAACTAAACTACAACAAATTTAAAAACTATAAACTGAAAGTAGCCATAAACCTAAAGCTTATTACTTAATAATTCTTAAACTAAAATTTGAATAACTATTTATTTATTTAAATTCTGGTATTTAAATTATAATTATTAAAATTAAAATTTTTAAACTGTTTTTTTATTATTGAAACGCGATTTTGAAAAGTTCTATTTATTTAATCTCACAAACAACAATTATTCAAAAATGAGGAGTTCACGAGTCCAACATGATAAACTTGTGCTAGGGATTCAATGTATTCACGGATCCAATTGCACGATTTATACGCTAAGAATATTTATAAAATAATATAAATTAATTCAAACAGCAAGTGATCATCTCATTGTTAATGCATTTTTTTATAATAGAAAATTAATTTTATCAAAAAGAGTTTAAGCGTAAACCTATTGCATTAACATTTATTAGTTTGAAAATCAAACGTAAGAATTAAAATTTATAAACGGAATCCAAATGAGAGTTGATTAAATCATGCTAAAATTTGGAGGAAAGGTTGCCGAGTACTATAGAAAAAAATTTTATCAAAAATCTAGTGCATTTTGGTGAATAAAAACACACCTTAAGAAAACTACTACCAAAACTTTTTTCAACAAATTTATTTAAAGTACAATAATTTCACTTTAATAATTAAATTTAAAATAAAATATCAATTATTTTAATAGACAGTTTAAAATTTATGAGTGTTTAATTAGAGATTTTGTTTAGATTAGAGAATTTTTGAACATAATAATTTTAACTGTTATGACTGTTTCAAATTATTAGTTTGTTTAAATAAACATTTCGTATTCATTTCTTGAAATTCATATAGCGCACGTCCTGCTTCGTTTTATAACCGTGCGCTCGGCGTTCGGCTGAGCTAACATTTGAAATATGTATCTATAAAACAAGCTCACTTCTTGCCCTGTGCCACGATACTAAATAAAAAGGGATTATAATAGTTTTAAAACCAACATACAATTTAAACAAAAATTCGACTTTTTTACATTTAAATAAGAATGGCAAAGTTCTAATCAACGATCTTAAATTGATCTTGCAAAATTTATGGCATTTTGTAAAATAAATCGAATGATCAGCCCTAAGAATTTTTATTACCTAAAAATATTTGGAACTCGTCAGTTTGATGTAAATTTCAAGAATACAATAACTTAAATTATTACAAATTATTTGAGTCCCATTTGGTGAAATCAATTATTAAGTAAAATAAGAAATACATGGTGAATTCTTATAAGTGCATAAAACTAGACATAAAATCTTTGATTATAGTTATCAAATAAATGAAAAATATAAAAAAAAACATTGTCACTAAAGTTTATGAAATGACTTCTAGTTAAAGATACTCATATAATTAATTATTAATGCTAATATGACATTTTTATTTCAAATATGAAAAATAAATGCTTCTTAATACAATTGAATTTCAAAAAGTTGTACGTTTTATTTGTGTGCGTTAAAAATCCTAATCTGATGAATTTTAAAAAAATTGCCGCAAACTAAGCAATTTTTGACAACAAAAAAATCACCTCCCAACACAAAAGGTGACCTAAACGAATAAAATAAATTCGAAATAATTGTGTGTTTCGATATGCACAAGCACTAGCTCTCAATAATGTTTACGATCTAAGCAACATTGCAAAATAAATACATTATTTCAACCTAAATAAAAAGATACAAATGGAAGCAGACTGCCTCAAATCAAAACACTTATAAAGTTTATTACCACTTTATATGAACATCCAATTGTGGACTAAACAATTTCTAAATTTATTTTTAAAAATATTTTTTATAATTCAGATAAAATTTTCACTTTATTGGTCAGCAAATTGGGTGACTATTTCACCCATTAATTCGGCAATCTTTAAAAATAATTTTTTACTTAAAGATTCTTGTGCCATTGGTGTAGACAATAGCGAAAAGATTATGAAAATTGTGGAGCATTTCTAAATAAATGTAATTAAATGTAATATTTTAATAATATGTCGTTTAATTTATTAACGAAAAAAATTAATTAATATGCTTTTAAATAAGGTGCAATTTATTAAAACCATTTGAGATAAAATGGTAATTTTTCCTTAAAAATTAATTAAAAATCGCTTTTAATAAGAGTAGATTCTTCATCCCTCTTCGCGTTCATTATGAAAGTAGTTGTTAAAATTTTTAACAAAAATAAAAAATGATGACTCTTGGTACTAAAATTATTTAATAAAATTTTAAGATACTATTTTATAATCAATAAAATAAACACTTTCTTTTTCATATTTTTTTATTAAATTAAATTGTTCATATTTAAAAGAAAACAGTTTATATTTAACAAGTTTAATTAAAATTTTTTCCTTTGTTTTCGCCCACGGCCCGAGCAAGCAGCCGAAATTCTCACTAAAATAAAATCATTACATACAAGAGTAAGGCTAGTATTTTACAGTTTTTTGGCGGCAATGTTTAAGTCGCACCGTTTTATAAATAACTTTGATTAATCATTAGCATTACAAATTTTGAAATCCCAAAAATTCCTTAAACTCCCGAAGTGCGTTCTTACACTTTATAGCATTTCTGCTTTTTCCAATTTCTCAGCTTTATTTGTTTCATATATAATATTAATTAAAGCTTTTTGTTTATATCTTAATTTTAATCAGAAGATGCTTGAAATTTATTCTCTGTTTTAAATTTATTTGGATAGATGTTCTTGTATAAAATAATTATTTTATTTTTATATTAACGACGAACGCCATTATTACTTTATAGAGATGAATTTCCAGGAAGATGATAAAAATTAAAAAAAATTATAACTATTCTAATATAAGTATAATTCAGAACATATTTATTTGCTTTCATTTTTTAAAATTTAAATATTGGGTTTGAACAAATTTTAATGTTTGCTTTAATTGCGAGCCTTTAGATTTTAAATAAGATTAAATATATAATATTGTTTCATTGTCTAATCTTTCTACTTCATATGAAAATTCGTCTGGATGCAAGACATACATTTATGAATATATGGCCTTTTTTTGATCCCAAGAAAAAATATGTATAAATAAAAAATCGTATAAAAAATAATATTTTCAAATATTATTTCTTCTGCTTTATTTTATAATTATAATTTTTTCAATTTTTTGGCTCACCCAACATTGCATGACTCAGCCGATTAATTTGTTAATTTCGTTTTTAATTTATTATAATACGAAACTTTGTGTCGGCTCCAGTTGAACTAATGTAACAAACTAAATTTTTACTACTACATTCGAAATTTTTAAAGCCATTTATTGTTTTATTAAGTAAGTTTAAATTATATTTATCCTCGATTTAATCATCTGTGTTACGCATATTTGTCATATTGTATAGGTATTATAGACTAATATATTATTGATATTTTAGCAACTATTATTATATTATGATTTTGTTTATAAAATTTAATATGATTTTGATGACACGCATTTCTCTGTCATTTGATTTACTGTGCAGTAGAGGTAGGTTTGAATTAAAATTCTTATTTATATGTTTTTCTATTTATTTAAGTTTGATTTATATATTAATATTTTCAATTACTTATTGGTTAATATGTAGATTTTTATAAAGGTTACACCTGTTGCTGTTATAATAAAATTATTTGAATTTTTTGCATGTAATAGAAGTTTGGAAATTTAATATAATTCAAGTCTAAACCATGTTAAAACATTTGTATATCCTATATTTCACAAAAAGTATTTCTTAATTTAATTCCAATAGCCTATTACGTGTTATCGTTTTCAATTTTGAATACTTTTATTTAGATTATTGTAATGTTTTGATTTTTCGATGGTGTTTAGATCAATACGCATTTTATTTAGAGCTTAAACTTAATTGTTTTTTTTTGTGATTATTTACTTTTAATAATATTTTTAGTCTAGATTGTTTTTTACCGACAGAAACTTCATATGTAAGTAAAATTTTAAAATTATTTTTTTGTTTAACTTACAATTATTTATTTAGTTAGACTTTTAAAAAGGATTAAAATTAACTTTTCGTTTTGACTAACCATTCTCGAGTTGTCAATTCTAATTTGCTTGCCATTGAAAAATATTTAAATGAAAATTAGCGTACTTTTTACCTAAATAACATATATTAAAATAATAAAATGTTATTTGTATATCTTTGACCACATATTAAAATTTAATACGAAAATTTAGTTATAAAATTTCGGATACCAGATGTAAGATTTAATTAGCTTTTATTACTCATTTGATGGCAAATATAATTCTGGATAATTTGATAAATTATCTCATTTAATGTAATAAGACAGAAAACTTTATAAAAAAATAAATTGCTGTAAGAATATTATTAAGTAAAAAACTTAATTAAAATAAACCATATATATATTTACAACGTGCTTGAGATTTGATTAATAAATAAGATTTGATTTATCAAACAAATAAAATAAAATTCCATTAAATAATTAAAATACATTTAGACCAAGACAGACACCAGGTTAATGAATAAATTCTCAAATCAACTAGAGCTAGACAACAACCTCGCTTTTCTTTAATTACAGAGAATATTAAAAAATTATTTTATGCTTAAAAAACAATCTAAACTTTTATTTTTTGGTTAAAAATCTATAACATTGTAAATATAATAAATAATTAATACACATTTAATAATAAACATAAAATCAAGGGATTTTAAGTAATATTCAATCATGAGTTGAGAAGAACAAGCAAACCAAATGAGTTTATTTCAATAAGAGTAGCTTTATTTATAAATAATAAAATATAATATAAAATACAATCAGCAAAAATAAATTTTAAATTTATAATATGGATGAAAGCAGCAGACAATTAAAGAAACATCGTACAATTATTATTGCGTCCAACAAATAAAAAAATTCTATTTAGTATTGCCATGTCATTGGCCGTAATGAAAACGGAATCAGCTGCATATCCAGTATTATTTTGATCATATAAAAATATTTATTTACTTTTATGAAAAACAATAGTTATTAAATTAAATGTATTAAAATAGTTTAAAAGGTTTAGTAATAAATGGCCGAGGTAACCTAGAAAATTTATGCAAAACTAAAAAAGTATATTTACATTTAAACGGCAATTCATATCTTTTGTAAAAGCGATAAAGAACAACATCAACTAGTTATATAATTTTTTACAATTCTTTTGATGGCATGTTCATTGTTTTTTCATTTTTAAATAGAAATCTGGCAACCAGATAGATAATTATGTTTTATTAATTATTTTTAGAATGGTAACTTTGAGGACACATTGTTAAATGTGATTTCTAGCAAACCTAAAAATACCAACCAATTTCCACTATTATCACGTCTTCTTGCTTCTCCGTGTTCTTTTTGGTGTAGTATAACAGCACCTTTATTTTCTCGACTCGAAATATGGTTTTAGTATAATGGTATAATGTTTAAAAATTATCGTTTTATTGTCAAAATAAAATTAGTAATAACATTTTCACCTTTAAGCCAAATTTTTATTTAATATGTTAACCGAATAGAAAACTCGGTCAACAAACGGATCAATCAGCATTACACAATTTATAAATTATAGTTTAACAATTTATGTACAGCGGAATGAAAAAGATTTTATAACAAATTTAAAACCAACAACATTTGAATATTAATGCCTAATTATAAACGTTTTAAAAATCAAGCAAAATATTATGGGACTAAATAATGAAATTATAATTATTAAAAAGTTGCAATTGTGTGACCGTTGTGTTGCCTCTCTTTGGGAAGCTTTGTGTGCAGTTTAAAAAGAAGTTAAGATATAGACTTGTCTAATAATTAAATTTTAATCTGCATAAACTGGAATCATTTACCAGAAAAAGATCTTTAATATTAATACCGATTCAAATATACAAATGCGAATTATAAGAAATCAAATATTATTATTTCAAACAAATAAATAATCTTATTTATGAAAGTTTAATAATATCTTTAATGTTTATTTTTTTAAATCTACTTAATGCATGAGACTTATTATTAATTTGTAACGGGGTTTTGCGCGGGACCGTCATGCGCTCGGCGTTCATTGTTTAGCTAAAACACAAATTTAAGAATTTGTAAATTTATTTGTCAAGATAATGTTTAATAGCACAATTAATCAATTTATTATTTTTTACATATAATAACATTGTAAAATTTTTATATAGAGGCGATCTATAAAAAATAAAAATATTTATTGGATTCCTGTAAAAAAAAAATGGAAATTCGAAAAAGTTCTAAATTGTCATTCCGGCTTTTTATAAGTGTTTTTATGAGCCTTCCTCAACATTTGGCCTTCATTGGAAAAAAACATTAATTACTTGGTTACCTGCGGGCTGTCGGAGAAAGATTATCAAATTGTATTTAAAAAAATCAATTTTGCTAAGAATATTAAGAAAAAACCAATTAACGTTAGTTTCTTTTCACTTATTATTATTTTTAAATTTAAACCATTAAATTTAATTTTATTTAAAATTAAAATACAAGAAAATTTATAATTTGTTTTGTTTTTTTTTAAATATTTTGGGCGGCAACAACTTTGTGCAATTTTTATTTCTTGGTTGGACGCAATCAGCAATATTTTAAAATGTGTCAGAAAAATTCTTAAAAATCAAATTTAAAAAAATTAAAGATTTAATGTAATAAATAATTATAAACGCTATTTAAGGGGGGAGGAGGGATCGAATCCTTTCATCCTCGTCATTTCCAGTCGCAGAAGACTTCTTCACATTCAAAGATTCGTGAGAAATGATGCGCTTTTAATGCATTTTGCCACTGAATAATGAAAATTACAAAACATCAAAAAATGGTCGGAGACCTTGCCGATGATCCAATAGATCAGCAAGTGATACAAGTTAAAGTGACAAATTTAACACAGTAAATCATATTAAAAATTCCAAAACTAGAGACTATTATAATTGAAAAAATAATTTAATTATGTTACATTTGTGTATTTTAAAATGCATCAAATTGTTTAATAAAAAATGGCTACAATCAGTTTAATCGCTTGGCTGAAATAATTGTTCAATCAAAGGCAAAGAAGTGATAACAAATAATGACCGAAATATTCTTTAAACAAAAAAAAGTGTATGAACATTTTGGATAAATAATTCCAATAAACGGCGCCAATTCAGTCAGACTGATCCTGGTTCGGCCGAGGGCATCAACTCATCGCTATCTGGTGAAAAAATGTCACCCGCATAAAATAAATCGAATCGAGTTATTACAATATGTATGTTGAGGCGTGGTAGGTGATACAAATAAGGAGATTTTGGTCCATCCTTTAAAATCTACCTTAAAATAAAAAATTTAAAAAGGATAATTATGCATAAAAAATATTATTAATCTAAAATTACGGAAAAACTATGTATGGAAAAAAGATATTTTCAAGCCAAAATCCACCCGTTTTATGCGTGAAATGGCAGGGCAGCAAGAGTGTTAATGTCCTTTATTTTGAAAAGACATCAACTCGAGTCATTTGTCGTCCCTGAAGCGGAAAGGTCTGCACCAGACTAATTTTTTCTATTCTGGTCGTCCTTAGCATACATGAAGGCACGTTAAAAAAGCTTTATTAATAAAACATGCACTGACTGTACCCATTAACACCAAAACCAAATTGAAAGTCATTAAAATAAACCTGGCGTTATTCTACATAACGTGCTGCGCAAGAAAACAGAAAAGCCAAAGAAAAGAAGACATTTTAATTTGGGTAGAAAAAATGATCTTTTCTGAAAACTAATTTTAATAAAACAATTTGCAAACCAGCTAAGCATTGTAACTTTTATAAATAGTCATCAATAATTAAAAAAATACAAAATAATAATGATTAAGTCTTACATTTTACCTAAATTAGAATAGGCAGTCGCCGATTTAGCAGCTTTGGTTTCTTTGATGAGTTCAGGCTTGGTCGCCATGCGCGCAGCATTCATCGCCGAAGTTTTTCACCGTTATCGAACGAAGGCGTGAGCTTAAGTGAAAATGGCTAATTGGATGGAATTCCATCGACTGGTTCTATTTGAAAAAATGGTACTTGTTTTGTTAGGTGCTTACCGTCTCGATTGGCGCACCGATGATCAGTAGTTAAAAATATACCAATGTGGATTAAAATTTTATTTCTCTTTAAATATGAAAACAATAAATAGAAACAAAGTTTAAATAATCTTTAAATATCTTAAATTGAATTATTTGAAATATTATTAAAAGATATTTTGAAAGTCAGGCAAAAAGTTATTCTATTCAAATGTTGAATTAAATGATTATTTTGTATAAATCTAATCATCTATAAAAACATTTATCTTTGACACTATTTATAAAAATAAATAAGCTATATTTATTAAAATTTAATACCTAAAGCACCACAGTGACTGACACCAAAAAAAAAAAAGATTGCACATTTCAATATAATAAAGTAAAAAACTTTGGGGTTGATGAGTAATTTTCAAAAAATAATGTTTTACTGACAAAATTTATCTTTGACGTCGATAACCGGATGCAGCAAAAAATTTCCGGAAACCGGAATTCCTAACCCAAAAATGTCCGGAAAATTTCAAAAAAATTTTAAATTAGTAATTTTTAAAATAATTATAGCAAATAATAATTAACGCACTTTGCGCTAAATTTCTGAATCGGGCAATCTTTGTTAAGAAAATTGTAGCAAAAATTCAGAAAACTTATTTTTTTGCGCATATTTGTAAATTTGATTCACTTTACTAAGTTGTTAAATTTACAATTAATTATATGCGTTATTTATTTAAATTAAGTTCGAAGGTTCAATTTTATACTTAACTCTAGATTTTGTTCAACCTTTTTTTATATAATTTGTTGTTTTGTTAATCCGTAAGGTTGTTTTGTTTTTTGCTTTTTTAAATAAAATTTTAATAAGTTTTTGATTTAAATTGAGTATTATTAATTTAATACCGCATTGGAGTATGACGGGAAAATGAGCCATAAAACAAGCACGTGCCCGTTCTCGTGGAACGCATAATTCTGAATATTTGATAGTGAATGTTAAAAAAACTTACAAATTGATAAGATTAAATTGGATTTTTTAATTAATCACTTTTGAATTGATTAACAAGATAATCGACTAATTTATTTTTATGTATTTTAATTAATTCTAAATTTTACATAATTTTATAAATTTCAAAAGTGTTTGATAATTATTTTTATACTTATTATTAAAATTATAAATTTGATTAAATCAAAATAAAATGTTAAATTTATGCCTTATATGATGTTTAATTTTAAGGATCAATATTGATTGTAATATTTAATACGGCCAACGACCCAGAAAACCGGTGTAATAACATAGTTTTAATGCATATAAAATATATATGGCAAGTATTAATTTTTTTTATTTTTTATTTACTATGTAAATTTTAATTTTTATATAAAATAACATTTAATGGAAAAACAAATGCAATTTTTTATATTATTATTTTTTTTTTTTTTTTGCACTTTTTAAACAATACACCCAAACGCATTGTTTAAGTTTCTCCATAGGCGCCAGTGTGTGTAAACTTAACAATGTTCTAATTAAATTTATCGAAAAGGAATGCAATTAAAGATAATGGAATGCGCGACTAACAAATTCTATTGAGTAAAATTCGAATTTTACTAGTTAAATATAAAAATTCCATTTTCTTTATTCTTTCAATTTTCTTTAAAAAAATATTTAAATTTTACTAGTAAAATTCGAAATATACCAAAATTCAATTTCTTTAATAATTTATTAAAATAATTAGATCAAGCGTTTTAATTTATGATAGTTTAAAAAGCATAATAAAATTAATATGTAAATCTTCAAAATATATGAATTTCTTGTTTTTTTGCATAATAACAACAGGTAAAATATACGTTTTATTTACGTATAAAATTATTTTTAACTAACGCTGTATTCAGTCAATATTGATTGACCGGAACAAAATAAAAGCATTAATGAACAATTCGAAATATGATGCATAAACTATTTTTTCAAAAGAGTTACAATTATCAAGGCTAATTTTCAAACTCGAAATCTTACGCGGCAAATTATTTAAAAAAACAAAACGCATTTATATTTACGAATTTTATAATTAAAAATTATAATAGTTTAATTAATGGAACAAAACTGTTTCCCAATTAATGAGTAAACGAAAATTAAACCATGCAAATAAATTAAACAAATAAAATTATAAAAATATTATATTTATAGCTTAAGGTATGATTTTTTTAAACCGAAATTGTAAAAAAACATATTTGGTGACAAAATAAGAAATGCGAACGACCGAATAGTTTGAAATGTTATAATAAAGAGTTCTAAAAATACAACTTATATTTAGACGCCTACCCACAGCAAAAGCGTAAGAAACAACATTTAAAAATTACAAATTTATTTTAAAAAAGTCAAATCATTATTATCTAATTGATCTGTAAAGTGACCTTTGATAGAGGAGATCACAGTTTTTATAAAATGTTTCAGATGTTAGAAAAACACGATGGTCAATTTTGACCCATGTAATTGTAACACGGACAACTGGAGAGCAATGGCAGTTTCTGGTACATGTCTAAAAAGGAGCATATATATACAAAAATTACGTAAACGGGCTATTTACGACCACATTGGACTGACTATATATGACGTTCGGGCAAAACAACAAAAATACAACCCTAAAATGATTTTCTTTATATGTCTGAATACAAAAAATGAATTATTTATTTGTAAAATATGTGACCGTTATTAAACCAAAACGATAAACCAAGCATCTAAAAAAATATGATAATAAAAAAGCATAAATATTCCAATTTAGAATTGCAAATAATTAATTCTATGATGTAAAGTTTAATGTTTTATATAAAAAAATTGCCTTAATACTATATTCTTTTTAACATATCAAAACTTGGTAATTTTCTAAATAAAAATAAGGATTAAAATCACCCAAATTCTCTATTAATTAAAAAATAATTTAGCTTCAGAAAATAAAACAATTAATTATTTACGTCTGCTGTTAAATTAATAAAATTTGTTTACACTTTTTGGCGTCAAAACAAAAATTGTTGATTTATTCAATTTATATTGTTGATTAGCAATAAATTTACCAATTTTTTTATAATATACCTTCTATAGGAGTTTGATCATTACATAAATATTATTATTTTTTATGTTGTTCGACTGGGGCATTAAAGTGTATTTTTTCTTTTATAGCTAACTCTTGCATGTTAATCTTTAAGCAATTGTAAGACTTTGTTCAAGTTTTTATCGTAATTGTGTAGCAATTTTTTTTAAAAATATATAAACTAGAACTTTAAAATGTTATGTTGTTAGTTTTTTGCCCGTTTCATGGATTTGTTTTCATTCTAGACTTTTTCTAGTTGAATTTTTGTACATAAATTATACTTACAAAACCATAAATTAAAAACTAACTTTTTATGTTCAAAAGTTGCTTTATTTCATTTGTTTTATCAACATTAATTATATGTTTTTATTGAATCCTAAATAGTTTTTAATTCCAACTGTTTATCAAGGCCACCGGCATACATTCCTTTTTGCTAAATTTATTCACAGACTAATAAAAGTCAAACATTTATAAGATATATAAAATCGGTGATTGTTACAGTTTAGATTCTGAAATAGATATTTTATTTTGCAATTATTATTTGTTAAATTCTTAAATGATTATATATCTCGTTGCTTTTTATGCTTATATTAAATTCCTATGGGGTTTGTTGACCCTACTTCTTTGTTCACGATTGCTGATTTTTGTTAAAAATTATTTCTCGAAAAAGGAACAATATTTTAATGACATTATGCCAATAAAAATTCGGAAGTGTGAATTTTTAACAAAAACATACCTTTATTTTAATATAATAAAAGTCGAGAATTTTAGATAAATAGAATTAATGATTGTTTTTTATTCCACTGTTATATTCTTATTAAGGGAAAACTGGCGTGGCTAAGCATTGTTTACAATGTATTATTTTGTTTTTTACAATTATTTTTTAAGTTTTGTTTGTTATAATTTAATTGCAAGTTGTTTTTTTAAATTCATGATTTATAATTTTTCTAATAAATATTTATTGTCATGCAAATATTTGATTTTATTAAGAGTTTTTTATTCATTTAAAACAAAACTTACATTTATTTTCTTTTAATAATTATTCTTGAGCTTGCTGACCAATTTCCTCCCGCTCGTTCTCGCTGAATGGGTCACTGTCAGCCGGTTGGGTGATATATCATATTATATTTTTTTTATTCACAGTAAGTTTAGATCATTTTAAGGGTTAATTGATTTTGATCAAAAATATTATGTTTTTAGAATGTCGCTTTCTGTTGGCCATTTTAAATTTTTTTAAATGCAAATTGAGTGGGCGCTTTAATAATTTTAACTTCGCATTGATAATAAAACCTCCTTTTGATAATTTATTTTATTACTTTGTCGTTTAATAAGATTATAATTTAGATTAATTGTCGTTATAATAGTGATCGATGCTAAATTAATTTTATTAAGCAGCTACAAGTTTATTTATTATTAATGTTTTATTATAAGTATTTTGCTAAAAAAAGTGCATTTTTATCTTTTATAAAGATCATTTTGTATTTTAGTTTGATTTTTACATTTTACTCGGTCTACAATGCCAAATTTAGTGAAGTATTTTATGCAAGTTTATATTGTTAATTCTATACAAATAATATTTCCGATGAATTAAAAGGTAAATCCAAAATCAATACTCGTTTTTTTGAAATAAATTTTTATTAAACATAAGATTAATTCTTTATTTTTTTAAACAAAAACTCGCGCCATATTCGCCTCTAAAACGGCCCGTGAACGAAGCCGCGCCATATTTGTCTCTAAAAAAAATAAGAAATGATCAGGCCAAAACGCAAAAAAAACGCTTTTGTTCATTTAACATTTTTTTGTTTATTGTATTTATGTTTTTAAATTTCTATACCAAGTTTATTTGATGTTTTTAACAGTCATGGTTTAAGTAATTTCTAATTAATTAGAAATTGTTCATATTTGTTATTTATAACAAAAATTATTTGCATTCTTATCATTAAAAAGTATGAGTTTTTATTTAGAAGTATTTTTTGTTGTTTTATCACTTAATTATAATAATGAATATTTATACATTTTTGTTATAATTGTTTATGTTTATCAAATTTTTAAAAAGTAACTACTTTTTTCATATACGCTAATTGACTCTGCTCATTTAGTGATTTCGTTTTTTAGATTCTTGAGGGCCTGTTGCACTTAAATCTTTGTGTGCATAATTTAATTAAATTAATTGTTTTATCAATAAATATTTAGTGGCTTAGCAGAGTTTTATCTTCAGAGTTATAGCAATAAAATAAACCAACTTTCATTCTTTAAATGCTCATTGCGAGACTTTAGGTTTTACTATTTTAGACAAAAATATTAGACTATTGATTATAATTATTTGTTACTTCGCATTTAAAAAGTTAATTTTCGTACTCGCGTACTTGACTCTGGGATTTGTCTTCTTCTGGCGGTCTGGCAATAAGCTCATCATACACTCATTAGTCTTAAGAATTCAATAATAGCAAATAATAAGAAAATACTGTTATAGTTTTTTGTACTTTTTATTTTCACAATTTTTTATTGTTCATGCATATATCTTTTTATTAAGAGTTTGTTTTTAATTATACAAAAATATTGTGCATAACAAAAATAATTAATTTGTTTGTTTAAGTATTTTATTTTTATAAATGCCATTTCACTTTCATTCAATTTGCACAAATTGTTCATAGTGCGAAAACCAAGCTCAGTTTACTGATGTATTTTAAAATTTATTTTTATAATAAAGATATGTTTACTTTCCAATTGGGATTGCATAACTTTTTCATGTTTCATTTTGCAAATAATAAATAGATAAAATCGAACAAATTATCAATTAATCATTTTTACAAATTCAACTAAAAAATGGTTTTAGTAAAATAGCTTAAAATGATAAATATTTTTTAAAAAAATCATCGTGGGCGCTAATAATAATAATTTAAATAAACATAATTATTAAGAAAGCGACAAACGATTTTACATCTGTTGTAATTTAATAATAAAAAATAAATAAATATTTGCAAAAACACCTGTTTCAGTTACACCTAAACCGATTAAATGCTTAAAGCGCAACATGCATGTTTGGACATAAAAAAATAGACTTTAAAGGAGAATTAATAAAAAATGTTTGCATAAAATAAAAGCGAAAAAAATTCTTTCATCATAAACAAAAAATAAAATAAAAACATAGAGATCAAAATGTTAAAATTAATTTAAATCAAACTTTATTCTAAATATACAAAAAAATCGCAGGTAAAAAAACGCGTAAAATTTAAGTATGTAAATTTTAGATCCAAACAAAAATAAAAAAAAGAGCAATAAAAAGTCGAGTAAAATCTAAAATTGGATAAATTTAAATAAAAAAGTTAATTTAATAATAGAGTTAATATTAACTCTAAAATTACCCAATTAAATCGAAAAACAAATAAAAGACATGACTATACATATTATTAAAGATAAATTGTGTTGCCAAGCTCGCATTAAAAAAATTCAAAAATCATATTAAAAGTCTCCAAAGTCCCCGACTCTAGCATTCGAGACACTGAAGCATGTAACTATCTTGGCCAAGACATCGAGATTTAATTTGATTACGCAATATTATAAAATATGAATTAATCTTTAAATAAGAAGAAAGATTAATCTTAAATTATAGTTTACAATCCTTGAATATGGCTTGAACTTTGTACTCCAGCAACCAAAAAACTTGTCAAGTCCAAAAATATTTTACTCGTATTGCCTTTTAATAAAAAATATAAATTTATAACTTCATATTAAATTATATCAATTGATAAAATTGTTGAATTTTAGTAACATAAATTAATATTTGCAAAGCCTTAAAATATTAATTAGGTAAATACATGCATAAAATAGGTTTTGACAAAAAGTAAGAAAAAGAAAAGAAAATTTCAATTATAAATACGCATAAAAAAATAAGATAATTTAAAAAAAAATTTAAATGACATAATTTTTTTATAAAAAACGTTTAAATACGATGCTGCTCTGTGCGATTATAAAAATTTCCAACTAACCAGTTACTATAATAACTGTTACAATAAATAATAAAATAATAAAAAATAAATAGCATTTTCTAATACAAGTCAAACAAAATTAAAAAATTAATTGATTAATATTAGTGATATGAACAAAAAGATAAAATTACCAAATTATAAGTCACTAAATAATCTATTGAAATTAGGTTGATATTAATTAAATATTAAAGATTGGATAATATTGATCATTTCTTAATTAAATCATAGAAAACGACTACGCCAATGAATTGTGTTTCAAAAGTATAAAAATTTAAAACAACAATTTATATTTAATTCAAATCATCTTATGTGATGGAAAACAAAACATTTAATTAAAAAGCGTATTGCTAAAATTTTTTAAAATTAATTATTAATTGTACAGTTAAATTACTAAAAACGGTAAAATCCATTCAAACATTTTTGATTGAGTGAAACATATTAATTGTTAAGTGATATTTCTAATCATCAATTACGTTAAAATTTAATTCAAAATTTTAAACAAATGTAATTGAGCTATAAAATCTTGCGCGGTGGCAAAAAGTTAAAAAAAAGTGAAAATAAAATTTTAACTTAAATAAGCAAACTTGCCAAGGATTGATTGCCTGCATGTTGAAATTGATGCGTTAACATCAATATTTGCTTTATGTAAATCCTTGCTGGCATCAAGATTAAGACGCCGAGTCAACGGCATATTTAATTAAACATTATTTGAGACAAACTCTTAGATTTACTAAAAAGCCTTACGATTGAATGCAAATAATTTATTTGCAAAAATTTTTTGGTATAAATTAAACAAACAAAAAATTGTATTAAAATAAAAGTTAACAAGTAATATAAAACAACTAATTATAAGTAACTAAATAACCATGATGAAAATTAATGTTCGATCAAAGTTTCTGTCGCGACCAGAGCGCAAAGACCAAACAAAAATAATAAAATTAAAAATAACTATAATAAATTTATTGACATATTATTTTATAAAAAAACACTTAAAATAAGATTGCACTTGGCAGATATAAAATATTTATTAACACAAAAAAAATTAGTCAACATTAAATCTTAAGTATAAATGATAAAAGTTAAAAAGTTGAGAAAACAACACAAGTTAAATAATGTTAAGAAAAAACAAACAATAATTAATGGCTTTCAAACCAACAATTTGGTATCTAAAAAATTGGACCGGTGATGATGAAGGAAGGTTTTAACAAACAAAAAAAATACAATACACTTTATTGTGGTAAAAATAAAAATAAAATTGCAAACCAATTAAAGCTCTTAATTTATTATAATAACAATAAAATAATTATTATTCAGAATAGTTTCTTTATTAACAAAAATAAATGTTATATTCGGTATAAAACCATCTAATTTTGGTGAGTAAAGGAATTTGAAAGTGGCAAGCGCTTAAGAGTTTGGTTAAGAATCAGAAATAAAGTATATGGTAAATTTAAAAAAATAATTGGATTTATAACAAATGACCAAAAAACAGACAATCAAAAGTGTAGTACATAAAATTTTTAGCCCTATTAATTCTTAAACTCAAAGACGGCGCATCATGCAAGACCTCGACGATGAACTACTAATGGGATTTGACCAGGCTTGCATTTGAAAAGGGGCAAAATTAGGAACAAAAAAAATACAATACCCACACACAAAAAATTATAAAATTTTAAGATTATAATTACAAATTTCATCTGCAAAAGTTTCAAACAAATTAAAATTTAATGTTTTTGCAGTAAAAAATTAAAATTTTTGCTATTTTTTAAATTTAAAATGGGAGTGAAAGATATAAATCCCATAACTTTTTGTAAAAATGCTATCTCTATATTGTAAAGCTCAAATCCAAGCAAATGTTTTTGCAAAATATGTGATTAAAACAAATTAATGTTGAATTATATATTAATTAAATTAAATGAATAAAACTTGCACAAAATTGTTTAACTCAATTTAAAAAAAGTTATATTTAAAAAACACATAAAATAAATATAATATAAAATTGTTTCGCATAATTAACTTACAATACTACAAACTTAAATT
This sequence comes from Globodera pallida, assembly GCA_020449905.1. NCBI lineage: Eukaryota > Metazoa > Nematoda > Chromadorea > Rhabditida > Heteroderidae > Globodera > Globodera pallida. The sequence continues at coordinate 1,086,918 of JAIXHY010000004.1, read as the reverse complement.
AAATAGAAAAGTCCAAAAAGTGCATAATCTAAAAAAACAGTAATTATATAAAAAGGACGAAACGGCATTTAAAAATTTATAGTAATTTTTGTATTCTTATGGTTTTTATTTAAATTTTTTTATGCGTTTTAAATCAAAAATAATACCAAATAAATTTAACAACATTTTAATCATATTTCTATAACTTTGAGGCAAAGTCATTTATAAATGGCGCCGAACTACGAAAAGTTTTACCAAATCGTGTACATCATATTTTATTACTTTAAAAAGCCAGGACACAAATCATAAAATATTATTTGAAAAAGATGTTCTATTATAAATGTCTTATGAAGCAATTTTTAGTAAAAATTCAAATCTAAAAATTTTTATAAAAATGATTAACAACAATTTTCGAATGACCCAAAATAACGATATAATTATTATAAAATTCAAAAAATATTCCAAGTAGCAAATTATTTAAAATCAATTAATTTAAAAATAAAATTCTAAAACATTATAAAACGATGCAGCAAGTGTGGCGACTTATTCATATGCTGCTCAGCAATTCTAAATATATAAACCAACTAAAATAATTTAAAAATTCAATATTCTAAAATGTTTGTAAAATAATAAAAATAAAATAACCTTAAAATTTAAAAGATCTATGAATTGTGTGTGCCAATTACTTTAAATATTATTTACAATTTTTTAGATTGTAGAAACGACCGTTAATAGCAAAGCATGCTTAACGATTACCGATCGGCACAAGTTATCTTTAAATATTCCTAATTACATAAAATACATTTCAAAACCGTTTATCTATCTTTATAGAAGGCCAACAAAACAAATATGAAAAACAAGAAATAACTTCTTAAAATATTAATTTAAAAATAACTATTATTTAATTCAATTAATGTGTTATTAGGATACGATTAGCATGATAAGCCGGTATAAATGTATAAAATTATATTAATTGTATCAATAATTTTTTAATTTAAGTTATGCAATTAAAAGATACACTTATGCCAGTTTTGGAAAAATTTCATCAAGTTCAAATTTGGTGGGCGAAGCAGAAAATTTATTTACAAAATATGAAGTAACTTGATATAAAGGGTAAAAAAAAGCCAACCTAAACTTTTAAATTGCAATATTTTTATTATTAAATTAAGTCTATATTTTAGAAAATTATAAAGCATTTTATAAAGAAACAATTAAAGAACGCAAGTTAAATGCCAATCGTATGTTCAAATATTTAAGAGAATGGCGTTGTTTTTTGCTATAAAAAATTTAGCCTTTTGATTTGAAAAAACCATTTAATTCAATTAAATCAATGACCAAATATTTCTTCGGAGAATTTTTTCTTATTTGCGATAAATTTATATAATCAACATACAAAACTCAGTCACAAAGGAATGATGTTGCCGCCCACTCAGTCAAACAGAAACTAGGTTGAAATTAATTAAACTATTAAATGGACACCATTAATCATTTCTTAAATTAATTCATAGAAAACGGCTGCGGCCAATACAGTGAACCACATTAATCGATTTTCTCTCGCCATTGCGAAAAGAACCCAAAGAAAAAAATAATACAACTAAAATAAATTTAAAGTAAAAACTTAATTAAAAAAAAGCTAAAAAATTAAAGTAATTTAAATATATGGCAATATTTTCAATTATTTGTTGAAAAAAAATTCCATAAATCTTAATCAAGCGGTTCATTTATAAATCAAAATGACATTCTTCTCATCAATATTTTTTAATTTAGACAAAAATAAATTATTCGAAACCAAGTGTGGAATATTATGGTCACAAGATTAATTTTATTTAAATTTAATACAAATCATAAAGAAAGTAGCAACCAAATGTAAGTGCTAAAATTAAAAAGTTTAAAATTATAATTTTATTTATCTTTTTTACGTAAAGTAATCCTTGATCACTGAAAGCAATACCTTTTGTTAACTTTCATTCTTTATTGCAATAAATAAATTGTTGGGGTTTTCATTCATTTTTATAAATTCTTGTAAATGACGTTAATTATTTTATTTAAAAGGTCTATTATGAACAATAATAGTTTTTTATAAATGATTTAATTTTAGTTCTAGGGTAGCACAGGACCGGGATTCTTCGGGACCAACGGCGGTGCCGAAAGTCGCCGCCGGTTAAATTTTGACAAAACTTATTAATCTTTAAGAAAATTGTAGCAAAAATTTAGAGATTTGATGTATTTTTTCAAAAATTCTTTTTTTGCACGCATTTTAATTAAAAAATAAAAAGATTGAAATTTTTGTCAAAAAGTATGAAAAACACCGCCTTGTCCTCGGCAAAAATTTATTTCTGTCGCTCGATGGTGTTATCATACGGGGTGTAAATTTAGTCCCGATTGGTCCCGGGCCCGGCGGGACCAAAACCCCGGGACCCCCGACTGTCGGAATTATTTTTAATGTTAATTTCTCGATAATCGAAAGGAAAAAACGTTGAAAATTGAAATTTCGTACGAGTTCAATAAGAAAGTAAGTTGCTTAGCCCAACCAGAAAATCACCACCATCATATGAGAAACTCATGAGATAGCTAAAGATAAAAAATGTTGATTTTAGATGTTCTTATCATCCTTATTAAAATCTGAATCTAACTCATCTTAACCAATTCTAAATAACCCCTCATTAGTAAATTCATTAATGTCATCATCAAAATTTTCTTTATTGTGATCTAATCGTTACCGAGAGCGGATCTGTGCTGCAGGCGTGAGATGCGAGCAGGCAAAAGACGAGTATTACAAAAGAATTCCGATCTGGAATTGTGCCGTTCATTGTTAATTGCTCCGTAAATTAAGGATATCAAACTATCACAGTTTAAAAAATTGAAAAGTTTAATCTAACTACATTCTAAATTAAACACATGCAAATTAGAACATTAATATATTTCTCCTCATTGATAATAAAAATTTTGGTTTTTGCACAAATAACAACGTTTTGAAATTATTATAAATAAATTTGTTTAAAAAAGTTGGTAGTAGTTATTTAACAGATCTTTTAACAAAAGTTATAAATTTAAAAGTTATACAAATATTTATTAAAAAAAGATTTAGATGAAAATAAATAATATTATTTTATATGTGTAAAATAAAAATGATCTGCATCTATTGTATTGTCTATAATTTTATTAATATCAGTAACTATCATCTATGTAATTACACTATTAAGGCGAGTCATAATACTAGATTGTGCAAATTGTTTCAGCTAAAAACAGCTGAGCTAAACAAAAAAAAATTGCTCAACTATATTTTTTATTTCTGTAAAAAACATTTTTTTGTTAAAACTAATATGTTGATCTGATTTCTTCAATTGAATTTTTATTTTTATTACAAAGTGATTTAATTGCTTTATTTAATTAAGCTTTTAGACTAGACAAACTTTACTATTTATTTAAATTAACAAGTAGTAAAATTTTTTATTAGTTTTTATGCAAGTAAGTTTTAGCTTCTAATTAAATGTTAAATACAATTAAAGTAAATTTTGGAAAAATGTTTAATAAAAAAAATTTTATTACGACATTGTTTATGTATGAATGTTTAATAATAAATTTTTGCGTGATTTTAACAAAATTATTTTTTGCAATTTATTTTCATTCTTTTTGGCAAATTCTTTAAAAATATATTCTTAAATAGCTTGGTAAAAATTCTTGCTAAATGGGTAATAAAACAAAAAGACAAATGGAATGTGGAAAACGATTTTACTTATACCTTGACTCTTTTTGGTCCAAATAATTAATATAAATTTGCTTTAAAAGCATAAATTAAAAAATTATAAACCATCGACAAATATCCGTTTCGAAGAAGAACCATAAAAAGGAAGGAGGTAATTAATAGCTTTATTAAATCAATAATTTTATAATTGATAACTTAATCACTCTCTATTATATTATATGGAATGAATGTAAAGCATCAAAAATAAAAATTCTAATTTAAATTTGCAAATTTTTATATTTTAAATCATTTATGATATAATAGAGTTTCTTTTTAATTGAGAACCTTTAATAAAAAGTAAACACTGAGCAGCGCTGACGGTGGGAAATGCGCCTGGCAAGCTAGCCTTTTGTGGTACTTTTTGTTACGTTAATTTAAAGTTTATCTATTTCTTTTATAAATAAGTTAAAATATCTATTAAATTAATTGAGTTGAAAAATAATTAACGAGTATTATTCAAAAACTTTATAAAAGTAAAAAACCATTTTAAATAAATACAAAACATAATTATAAATGTTAGTGTAATATAATACAATAAATTTTAAAAAATCAAAAAATATTTTAAATGAGCCAAATAAATCTTTAAAACTAGGTGCGAAACATGGGAATAATAATAATAAAATATTAAAATCAATAACAGACAATCGCTGAATAAATTCAAAAATTCTTCAATATTTTTGAATTTTCAGAAAAATATAATAATATACACAATTAAAAAATAAATACGCAAATATTTAAAACATTAAAGGCAACATCAAATGGTTAAAATAAATTAATTAAATCACAAAAAATAATATAATTATTTCTATAATCTAAGGTTTTGCAAATGATAGGACTACATCAAAATTCAGAGTTGTCAGTGTTTGAGACGAGCAGTTAATATGTGCAAAGCATTTGTTGACGAAGTCACAGGAGAAACAATCCGCGAGCAGGCTGCGTCACAGGAGAAACAATCCGCGAGCAGGCTGCATGATTGTAATGAAATTTTAAAAAATCAACTCACACTCAAAGGTAAAATAGTAATATTAAACATATTTAAAAAAAATATTTTACAAATAAATTTAAATCTTATTAAGTATGATGTTATTAAAATAAAAATTTACTTAATAAGCGTGAGCGACCGAGTATTAAAGAAATACGCGGGAAAAATAGATGACCTGCAAGGTCCGCATGCACTCTTTCAAAAGAGATATTATATTGTTAAAAAAATTAAACGATTATCTATTTTATTATAAAAATTATGAGAATTATAACCATATTTTTTATTCAAAACAAATAACTATATTTATAAAAAATATAAAAAAAGTAACCAAATATTTTTGCATGATTTAGATTTAAATGACGAAATCATGAAAAATTAAAATCCATAGACAACAATTTAATGTTTTCATTACAAATTTTGTCAAACAAGACCAGTGTACGCGCACGAGTCGGTGCAAGTCTCTGTCATTGCTTTGAGTCCAGTCTTTTGTACGCTGTGATTTAATAAATTTATATCAAAAGAGCAGTCCAGAAATACACCAAATATTTGAATAATTGATTGATAAGGGCAACGTTTAAATTGATATTTTCTTAAGATAATGAAAAAGTTATACATTTAAAATAAATGTTTGGAAAATTTTATCAAAACTTTTATTAGAAAGGCTGCAACAAAAAAATTGTTTAAATTATATTACTTATTAAGTTAAAAATGCATGTTCAATGCTATAATAATGGTGAAAATAATTAAGATTTGATCAATTTTATAGTATTATTAAAATTGAATGCTAATAAATGATAGAATTTATTATTTTTTAGTAGAAAAAATTACACTCATTTATCTATTAATATTGCTATAGACAAACAAATGCTATTTGCATTATTGTAGGACTCTTCTCGCCCCCTCTTTATATTTTATCGTTTGAATTTCGAAAACATTTAAAGGTCTAAATATCCCAATTGATATTTCATTTCTTTTGGATTTTTGCTTGTATTCATGTCAGATATCGTTTTGTTCGCAACGTTCGATTATTTTGTTGAGATCAAAACACATTTACTTTTTTTTATATCCAAATCATGCATCTTGCGCTTTAAGCATTTAAATTCTAAAAATCATCATTTTGTTTGTTTATTATTTATTTGCAAATTTATATCTATTTATTTAAATCTCTTGGGTCCGTGTACAAAGTTAAAATTTATTTTTAAAAGCTTTTTTCTTTATTTTCAAATAATTTTTACAAATTTAAATATTTGTAAGTTAGATATTATTTTTTAAAATTATTTTGACATAAAAAAAAATAACAGTAAGAAGGCATTAGGCGTGAATATATTAGTTTTACTTTAAATCAATAGTAAGCAAATAAATATATATTAACTTTTTTATTATTAAATTATTTTTGGTTTGTGTTGTATAGCAATTTGCAAGCATGGTCACGGATTTTTACTAGCCAAATTGGCATAACAAAAAATAGCGATATTAAATTAAAAAATAAGCTTAATAACTCTATACAAAAACCAAAATAATAGCAAATTGTCTTTGTTTTAATATTTAAATATTTGAGTAAAATTAAAAATTCTATTATTCATTTTCTTTAAATGTACACAAAAAATACTGTTTAATAATCTGTAAATATTAAATATAATATTTTTCTCTTCATTAATAATACATAAGTTTTTATTACAGTTATAAAAAATCATTAGTTTATAATAGTAATTATAATTTTGTTACTGAATAAAAATTATTCTGATAATAATTTTACAAAAAGCTATAAAAAATTAAATATTGAATATAACTTAAATTTATGAGACGGCCTCTTTGAAAGCATTCGGCAACAAGAGCACGATAAAATTCGTCCTGACGACCCCCTTTGGAACTTTGACCACTCATTTAGTAATTCAATAAAAACACATATACCGAATCAAATTACTGTAGCAAAACGCAATATAATTTATTTGAGATAAAATACATACATAACCTAAATATTTATTTCTACTGAGGTGCTAACAAGCATATTAATTAAATAAGCTTTAGTAAAAAACACACTTCAAATTATTTCATTAATTATGTATGTGTGCAAAGCGTCTGCAGAGACATTACACGACATACGAATTTTCCGGTCGCGGCAATGAAGTTAATATATTAATTATATATCATTTAACACGTTAACTATCAAAAATACCTAATATCTTCAAGTGACTTTTGAAAAATTAAAAAAAATATCGACAAATTCATAATTTAAAGTCATTGACATATATTTATAGATAGGTTTTAGAAAAACTACAAACATTTTCTAGATTATTAAAAAACATTATTTATTTTAGCACAACAAAGCACGATTGGCAATTCACGAGATTGGCCACGTGTTCAGTTTTGCTTAAGGCTTCTGTAAATGCATAAACGCCAATGTAGAACATAAATTCATCAGATTTTTCTAAAATTGGTTTACAAATTTAATCTTTAGCTGTTAAAAACACAATTTAAAAAGAAGTAAACTTTCAAATAAATAAACAAAAGAATGCACTGAACCGTTGCAAAACCCAACAAAATGTTATCAATTTGTATGTTTTAAGAGTTACAAGCAATTCTTGACAAAATACTTCAACAAAAACATTGCTTAAAAAAAGGCATTAGTATAAATTTAATATAAAATAAAGTTAAGATAATTTTGTAAACTGAATAATATTGATGTAAATCTATCAATTTAAGTTAAAGAAAGAATTAAACACAATTTATTATCACAAAAATAAAAATTTTAAAAATGATTAATACCAGGGAGCGTCGGACATCTGAGTAAAACATCCCACTGAGCTATTGGAATATGTTACCTTGACATGAGGACCGAAAACTATTTGATTTAATCAAAGGTAATTAATTAGTCATGTGGATTATTAAAATTAATGTGTTGCATATTATTAATACTGCTGAATTTAAATATGTATGTGCATGTAAAAATATTATGAAATGTAAGAATATAAAGGTACCTGATAATTATGAAAATTTAAAAATAATTAAATTCAGGTGCGATGTCTGGAATTTTCAACTAAATAAATCGCTTGCAAATTTTCAACAATATAAACACATCATAAGTAATAGGAAGGAGTCAATTTTTCAACAAGAATTACTACAAATAAATTATCAGAGAGACGCATTATAACACCTGAAAATAAAAAATTACACATTTTAATTTAAGATTAAAAAATCAAGTTAATCAAAAATGTAAATTTGTGTATACGCTAAACCTGACTACCTGAAAGTCAGAGACACCTAAGCATATTCTACAACCTTTAGAAAAAAAGGTATTAAAATAAATTAATGTTAATTAGTTTTTTAATCCGCATAGCTCGGCTATCAAACTATTAGAACAAAAGTGCAAACTAACTTATCAATTATATAAATTTTAATTTGACATATTGTTTTTAAAATACATGCAAAATAACTCAGACAGTATTGGGCAAGCGGGTTAAAACTAGAGCCCGGACTGGACCTGGGTCCAGACCTGGTTTTTCCTGGACTCCAGGTCCAGAATCCAGGTATTTTCGTCGGAGCACTCTGGACCTGGAGTCCAGAAAAACCTGGACTATTAGTCCAGGTAAAACCAGGTCCAGGTCATTTTCAAAACCAGATCCAGGTCCAGTTCCAGGTGACTCAGACCTGGACCCAGAACCAGGTCCAGAAACCAGGTAATCGGACCTGGAGTAATCATTATGTATCGGATTTAAGACAAATTATACAACATCTGACTTGGTGGTGTAGTGGTAAGTGGTGGTTGCCGAGACAATTTTGAGTTGGGGTTCGAACCCCTTACTGTGTAAATGACTTTTTAAGACTGGTAAGCTAGGGTTCGGATAATTGGTCTGGGGCCGGGCGGGCTTTTTTCCGGGCGAATATTTTTTGGTTTTTCGTCCGGGCGGGCTTTGCCGGGCGAATACCGGGCTTTAGCCCGGATCGAATATTTCCTAGTCGGGTGCCCGCCCGGCCCGGCGCCCGCCCGTTGCCCGCCCGACCCGGGCGCCCGTCCGAACCCTATGGTAAGCATCTATTGTTGAGCACAATCTTTACAAATTTCCGCTTTTCGAAAAATATTTTTGAGCAGGCCTATATTTAAACTTTTTGGAATTTTCATTTATTTGGTTCGACGAAATGTTAGTTTTTTTTTGATAAAAAAAAACACCATAAGGGCCCTTTATTTTGCAAAATTGTAATTTTCCGGACCAATTTTCTCAACAAAATATGTTAAAATCTTCGGAAAATTTTTCCCGGCGGCGCCTATCGGCACCGCCGACCCCCCCCCCCCCCCCACAAAGGTGAAAATCTTTATAAAATTGGAAAAAATTAGAAAATTTTATCGCCAATGAGTTAGTTACTGCTTTCACAATTTAAAAATCCAAAAGTTAAGGCCAATTTTTTGAAAAATTTGGTAAATCTCTTACTTGAATTACAGTTATTAATCGTCCAATTTTTTTTTGTTGATTTCTATTGTTTCTTTTATGTGCAAAAATTAGCAAAGTACTATCAGAATGGTTATTTTGAATAAATCAATTAATCTTTATTAGATGCATATCATAAACTGTGGTTTTTAAAAATTTTTAATAATTTAGTCCAGGTCCAGGTCTGGACTCCAGGTCCGCATAAAGCAATCTGGACCTGGAGTCCAGAAAAACCTGGACTATTAGTCCAGGTAAAACCAGGTCCAGGTCATTTTCAAAAACCAGATCCAGGTCCAGTTCCAGGATTTTTCAAAATTCCGGGCTCTAGTTAAAACGTTGCGGAACAAAACTATTTTAATATATTAAATATCATAACCTATTAAAGAATAATTAGGAATAAAAAGAAACCGTTTCTTCAAACTAATTATAAATAAGAAACGAACCAAATTCTTAATATTCAAATATATTAAAACTAAAAATAAATGTTTGATGAAAAAGAAAGTTAATTTTAAGTTAAAATACATTATCAAATGCTAAAGAGTTTGGTTAGAGAACAAAATTAAATTCAATCAATCTAAAAACAAAAATGTTAAAGCAATAAAAAAGGCCAAACCTATGTGGGTCGAAATATTAACAAGAGTTGTGCGCAATAAATAATTAAAAGTGAACAAACGACTAAACTTTTAGATGATTAAGTAAACGTCGTAAATTAATTTTTTTGCCAAAATTAAAATAATCTTGGTAATTGAGCCTTGAATGCAAAATAGACTTAAAATATATTGTTCCTTTTAACCCAATAATAAAAGATAAAATTTCTAGTTAATAATATTAATATAATTATATATAAATACAAAATTTCAAAAAAAAATGTTGGAGTCAAGCGCCAACAATCAGGCAAACACTGAAACACTGAAGCATGTCCACTAAAAATAAAAATTATAATAATATTTGCTAAATATATCAAATTTATTTTTATAAAAAATAAAGTCTATAAAACATATACAATATGGCAAATCCAATGAATGAAGGATTAAGATTAAACTTTTTTAATTAAGTTAATGTTATTTGAAATTAAATGAGAAATAGTGTTGACAAGAAACCGAATTTTAGCATATTTAAAAATAATATTTGGTAATAAAAAAATAGACGCAAGCAATGAAACATAATTTATTAGGCATTTAAAATTACAATTTTATTTTACTCAACTGGATTGCACGGAATTTTGCGAACTCCGGGTTTGCGAAATTTTCGCTTTGTTGCTGCTTGCTTGTACGGCGGCTACCGGCACGAAGTCCCCACTGCAAAAAAATGTCCAAACATAACTTTTTTCTAGGCCACAATCTATAAATTTGGGGGCCTTCGAATGCTTACAAGCCAAAGAAGCTATGTTTAATTGATTGCTAACCGATTTCCAAGCTTTTTAATTAGCGAACATTAATCATACAATAAAAAACAGGCCATTTATACCTAATTAATGAAATACTTAATTCAGCTATTTTTTATTATAATCCTTAATTATACATTTCATAATGTCCTTTTGTACGAAATAAATATTTGCATAAAAACCAAAAATATAAATTAATTAAAAACTAACTAATTTGCCCAAATTAACGTTAATTACGCATTTGAAGCTGAAGAATCATAATTAAAAAACTTTATTTAAACAAATCTTATTGATAATTTCATTAATCATAATAAAATGTTTACAAATATAAAAATCAATAAAAATTATTGAAAAATTAACTAAACGATTTTAAAACAAAACAATAATAATAATATGTAATAAAATTTAGCGGAGGTAAAATTTGGAATGCACTAATTAATTAACGATTATTGTCACATGATATTACTATAATATAATTGCTTAAAATTAAACTCAAAAATGTATTGATTCAGATTAACTTAGAAAATAATTTAATAAATCAATATTAATGCGAGATTTGAATTAAAATAATATAAACATTAATTTTTTAAAGGTTGCCTTTGTGCCAACGATGTTTTTTTGTTTTGTTTTTACCATATTGAAACATCAGTATATTTGCACTTAAGTATCAAAAATCGCTTTATTTTTTTGGCTTTCTTTGGTAATACACATTAAAAAGAAATTATTATAAACTAAAAATTTTTATTTTCCGTTATCATTTACAAAGAGTCCAAACAATTCATCGCCATAGAAATAAACATTGCAATAAAACAAAATATGACATGAGTCGTTCGATTATTTTATTTTCCTGACAAACAATCAATTATATTATAATGTATTAAGACACGCAATCAACGCAGTCGTCATCATATCATGGAGATAAGCGAAAAAAACTCGACAGATTCGATCAATTCTACTATATGTGGCACAAAAAAAGAACAAAAATAAATTTAAAGTCAAACAAAATTTAATTAAAAATAATAAAAAGCTAAATAAAATTACAAGAATAAGACTAATATAAAAAGGGTTTAAAAATTTATGGTTATATGTAAAGGTTAAATACCGACTATTACCTTAAAATCCAATAATTAACAAGGCGAACAGCTATTATGCGTGCAAAAAAACTAACACTAGGCGCAACTTTCTATTGATATGGTGTAGAAAACATAATTTCTTTCATACGGATGGCATCTGCTAAAATTTTTTGCTAATATAAAATTCGCCAAAATAAATAATAAATTTACTTTACTTTACTTTACTTAACTGCGTTTGATGCAAAAGCAATTGTGGGGACAGATAGCAAAAGTGGTTTTCAGAGAGCGTTGGGCATGGGCAAGACAAGACATAATAATTTTATTCAAATTTCATGAAAAGTTATGATTATGGTTTATAATAAATTTTTATTTTTCATTCATTTTGTCCTTCAATTCATTCATTCATCCATCAAATAGAAAAAGGATAATTTATTTTATAGTACATTGTTTAACAAATTAATTATAATTTAAAAAGTTTTGGTTCGTTGTGCAACCCCTTTAATTATTTAATTTAAATAACATTCTGAAATGAAAGGATAATGCTTTTTAAATACATAGAATTGGAGACCAATACCGTACTGATTTATCCATTTTGGGACAGAAATTTGGTCTTAGTTTTAAAAGTTGTGTAAACTTGAACACCATTTACATCAGCCGATGCATTTAAACCCACTTAATCATCGTTGCAGTACTCAGTGCTTCCTGATCAATTTTTTGTTGTTCCGAATTTGCCGATTGCTTCTGCTCAAGTCCATTAAGTCTTTCCAGCAATGACTTCTTTTGCATCGACAAAAACTGATCAATGAAAACTGAAACGATGCAAATAAACTAAATGGTGATGGCGATAAGGGCGGAATCGCCGATCTTTGCTCTGAAAAAGTTCAAGATAAATGATCTAATGTGTTTTTTCAAAATTAATTATTTTATCATTTCCATTTTGTGCCACCAAAACGAAATTGCGCTTGAAGTTGACGAATTCATCGAATGCAAAATACGCAATTCTTCGGGCGAATTGATCGATTGTCGTAAAAGACGCAATTCTAAAGGCGAATTGATCGATTGTCATATTTATAAAAATTAATAATTGATTTAGTTGCCTTGATCAGGCCATTAGTTGATTCGGTCGAAATTGACATGTTAATTTATTACAAAATCTGATTAAAATTTTTTAATTACATAGTTAATGGAAAACATAAAGCCAAATATGTACAAAACAAAGAATTTTAATTGAATATTCAACTGTTTTGAATGAAGTTATATTTTTAAAGATTGAAGGCGAACATTCCTATAATACTTGAATGGATGTTACTTTGGGCAAATGTTGGCCCAAAAACGGGGGATGAGAATTCACTTTTGATGTTTTATTTTTTTCGAGCAAAATTTTGACCCCGAATTGTGAGAAAGAAAACAATTTATGGGGAATGACCGTACTTTGCTTCTGGGCATTGAGAAATGGGAAGGAAGAGACGCAGAGAGTTGAAGGGCAGAAAAGAAAAAGAAGAAAAGAAAAGAGGAGCGAGAAAGAGAGCGGAGAGAGAAACTGAGAAAGTCAAAAGAGAAAGAGAGAAAAAAGCGAGAGCGTTAGAGAGAAAACGCGCAAACGCTGCGCTGTGGCGCACGCCTCGCTAACGCGTACGCCACTCGCTGCTCATTTGCTGCGTAGCTCTGTCCATTGGCGTGGGGAGTGAGAGAAAGATGAAACAAGAAAAGAGTGAGAGCAGAGAAAATAGATACAGTAAGAAAAAAAAGGAAGGGAAAAAGTGATAGCTTTTCAAAGTTCAAGGGGGGGAAATGCCGAGAGGGAAAACTAAAATTTAAGTGAATATTAAACCACTTGATATCTAAAAGTTAATTAGTAAAATTATTAAATAATTCAAAATGTAAATTTGTAACCATCATCAGAGGAGGAGGACACAACGAATACTTGCTCGCTAAATACAACACATGCGCTTTATTCTTGTAAAATTACTTTAAAAACAGTCATTAAAAATTGCACTAAAAAATTACAATTTTTTAAAGCTGAAATAGAGATTTTTTGTTCACATTTATTTTTTTTAGAATTTTCAACCCCTTACTTTTCGACAAAAAAGTAGTAGCTTTTTCGGCAATTTGAAAGTGGGATCACTACAAAAATATAATTAAAACATTTTTAAATGTTTACAATTTTAAATGTATTTTTTTCTAGAGTAAAAATATGCGAAGAGCACGAATCCGGGCTTGAATATTGCGAATGTTAAGCGAACCCGAATTCGACCATTTTGAAATTTCTAAAGCAACTTTTTTTTTTAATTTGACTAGCTTTTTATATTGCATATTTCAACCTCATTAACGATTAATTTGTTTGGTTCATATTTTAACATTTTACTTTTATATTAAGTTTATTAATTCCATTCACATTTGATTATCGTCAAAATAAAAACGGTTAGATATAGACTTTGGTTTGGTTATTTGTAAAATCAAAAAAAAATTTGTAAAGCATAAATATAGCATTAATTTAAATATAATATATTATACAAGCAAAAATTCGGAGGTTTTATGAAAAATTTTAAGAGAAATCGCGCAGTACGAGATTAATCAAAATAAAAGAATAATATAAAGTAAAAGAGACAAAAATTATATTTTATTCAAATCAAATGTTTCTAAATTAAAAAAAACGATTTAGCCATCCATAAAATCAGAAAATAGGCTTTGATTTGATAGTAAATAAGTAAACGGAATTTAACAGGATTGACCTAATATTTTATTTTAAAAACACAAATTAAGTTTTCATAAATGCTAGTATAAAAACGAACAATTTTATAATATTATGGAAATACAAGAAAAATACTGAAATAAAATCGTATAAAATCTAAATTATGTTAAAAACATAAACTTTTATCAATATAGTAAACAAATTTACATTTACATTATATATTAAATCGTTGTTTATCTAAAAATATTTTAAATAAAATAATAATAATACGAATATAAAACAACCTTTGGAATATAATACGGTTATTTTAACTTTTTATATTTGCAAAAATAACTTATGAAAAATTCGACAAAAAATCACGGATAACCAACCAAAAACAATATAACCCTTTTAAGTTTATTAATATTTATTACGAATAAAAATTAATTCATAAACAAACAAAAAAACACGCATCTTTTTGGGTAATCACAAATAATACTAAGTATAAGGCGAGGTTTGCCGCTTTCATTTTCCGGACGAGAACTCGAAGGGCAATGGAATCTGTTTAATGTACGATTGTTTATTGAATGAATGCATGAAGATTTAAAAAATAAAGGCTTCCAAATAATTGTTGAAATATTTAAAATGTTTCAAAAATTTTTATCGATTTTATTTGACATGGCTAAAATTATTATTAATACAAATATAACAAAAGTTACAAACCCGGCTTTGATTTTATCTATAAAAATTTGCAGTTTATTATTGCTCAATTGCAAAAAGGTTTAAAATTAGAGATTAACGAATAAAAAAGTTAAAAAAGCAATGTACAATTAATTTAAAAACCCCTCATATTAATGATAGTATGGGCCTCAAATAATTTGATTTTAAATTTTAATTGCAACTCCGCAACATCTAACCGATCAAACGCGGAAAACCCGGAAAACATGGCTTGCCTAGAAAATTGTATTCCTAAAAAATTATGTAATAATTACAAATAAAGTTTTAGATATATTATAAAGAAAACACATCATGTCTTAAAAATAAATAAATAGCTAAATTTAGCCAAAATCAAAAAAATATATATAGTTGCAAATAAATAGTTGAAAATATCATTAAAATAGCCTCACCCACAAGATATGCTACATTTTGAGCAATGAGTAGATGCTTTCAAAAGCAAACGCTAAGCGATTGGCTAAATCTCAAAAAGTTCAGAAGTTATATCAAAAAACTTCAGATAAAAACTACTTAAACTATTTTAATAATATTGAATATACAAATTACATGCCAAATTATTAAATAAATAAACTACTGAAAAACGTTACTTATTAGTTATACAATTTAATTTGCGGCAAAAACATCATAAATTTATAAATTAGAAAGAAGTATTAAAAATAGAATTAACGTTAATTATATTCTTTCATTTAGCATAAATTAAAAATAACAATAGGATAAATCAAGATTTTATTTGAAAATATTTATTAATAAAACCATATCATAAAATTCTAATAAATCTGCTGCTGTCGCAAAAAGGACGAACAAAAGAAGCATAAATAAAATTAAATGAAAAAGGAGTTTTAAACTCAATTAAATAATATAATATAAAAGTTTTAATAATGCAATCATGAATCAGAAACATTTGTAACTATTACATTGCACGTTGCCATGCGCTTTGATTTATAATAATTATCATTAATTATTAAATAAATTAGCAAATTTGACAAAAAATTATTATTATTAGACAAAGTTACAACAAATTTTTTAATTACAAGCAACCGTATTGACTTAATGTCTACATTTGGATAAAAATTAAACGTTGATCAGTAAAATCAGATATGTCTTTATATCAGTATATTTATAAAGGTTATCTATATGGCATTAACATCCACTAATAAAGAAAATTGTAATTAAAAATTTGAGAGTAAAATACTCTAATAGGAAAAATTAAATATAATAACGAAAAACACAATAAATTCTTGTCTCACAAAATATATTGTATGTTCATTATAATGGGCAATACTTTAATTTAACAAATAAATCGTATATTAACAGTTATAAAAAGGAGAAAAATTAATTGCTAATAAATATGTAATTAGTGGCCTCAAACTATCATCGACAACTATCATTAAAAAAAATAAATACCCAAATTTAAAAATACCTATAAATTATTAAATTAAATAACATTTAAGGAAATGCTTCCTGACGACATTTATTGCGCTTTCGGGAAGTTTACCCAAAAAATGAAGTCATTCAATTTTTATTGAACAATTCATACGATATGGGGTTTCGGACAATTGGACAGTGGACAATCCGACAGTGGACAATTCGACAGTGGACAATCCGACAGTGAAAACAATCCGACAGAAGTGGACAATCGGACAGTGGACAATTCGACAGTGAATAAAAATTTAAAAAAAAACTAAAATCGATATGAGAAGGGGGAACCCGTGCTTATTTGAATGGCGTGGGTTAAAAAACTCCTTAAATTACTGAACATATATTTCATTTAATTGGATCTGGCATTTTGTTGGGAATTACTCTCAAATAGGCCAATAAAAGTCGATTGGTGCGCCAACATAATTTCGAAGCCACGAAATATCGACTCAGCCAAAAATCACGAAATGTCGAAAAAAATAAAATTTTTTCAAATCGATAAAAAGCCCGCGCCATTCAAATAAGCACGATTTTCCCCCTTCTCATCTCGCTTTTAGTTTTTTTTAATTTTTATTCACTGTCGAATTGTCCACTGTCCGATTGTCCACTTCTGTTGGATTGTCCTCACTGTCGGATTGTCCACTGTCCAAATGCATTCATAACCTTTTGTGAAGTTTCTAATCTTAAATGTAAATTCATACTGGATGACAATGGTTATAATTATAAATTAAAAATTTAAAAAATTTTAACCCATATTAGAACCCAATAGTATTTTTTCGATTTATATCAGTTTAATAATAGTTAATAATAATATAACCTTATGTTTTCATAAAATTATTAGAAATATTTAAGAAATTTTTACGTAGCATAAAGGCATAATATAAAAATAAATAATTAAAACTAGAAACGAATATTTACGCAATTAAATTGGGAATGAATTTGAAAATTTAAAAAATTATTTCAAAATTAATCAAATTTATAAATGCGAAAAACATCCAATAATCAAACATATCTAAAATAATATAGATTATTCTTCAATTGTTAATCGTTCCACACAAATAGGTAGGAAGGAGATCGAGATAACTAAAAATATTTTTCAAAATAAAAAATTTGATTTGTTATGGTAATTTTCCTTTAAAAAATTTAATTTAGAATTTTTTGCTCATGTATTACTTTGGGAAAACAATTTAAAAATAGAAACTAACAGCAACATAAAAAAAGATAAAAAGTTAAGAAATTAATAATAAAAATATGATTAAAATGAGTTTCATAAAATATTAAATTTTAACAAATAAATTAAAAAGGCCTTTACATTAAATAATGTCTTCTTTTAAAAATGATCTTAAATAAGAGAAAGATCAAAAGAATATGATAAATTTTAAAACTATAATAATATGATTATGTCGGCACCGATAGGGCCCATACAGTGCTTGAAACGCAGGCGGACTGGTTGATTCGGGGGGTCAATGCGAATTGCCCGATCTGTAACAAAATTCCAAACTTATTGGTTTTCAACGCACTAAAATATTTATAATTTAAAAAAAATTGTCAAACAACACTCTTTGAAGGTGGGAGAGGCAAAAAATATTGACAAAATAATGATTACCTAAATACTTTTATTTATTTGTGAATTGTCAGTTTTCAATTACTTTACATGATTTTTGATAAAAAAGGCCAAATAGCCAAGAAAAATTTAAAAAAGCTTTAAATAAATAAACTTTTTAAATTTTGCCCAACCATTTTATCACTATTCGTTTCGTCACTATCATTGTCGAAAAAAGATAGATAATATATTAAAAAATTCCCCCCCCCCCGATCATTTCGTTTTTAATTTGTTTTTTGATTAAAAAAAAAAGTACAATTGTTCTACTTTTTATACTGCGATCCAACATTTCAATATTATATTTGTCTTTATTGAATTTTATTTCCGTTTTACGAAATGAAGGCAAGTGTTTACCTCCCACCAGCGAAAGAGACGTGTAGAAGTTTTTAAACAACGTTTCCAAGAATTAATTTTCAAACCATCATCTCAGAAAATGGTTTTAAATGCTAATTTAAAAAGAACTAATATATACTTTAAAATGCAAATGTTTTTAAATAAAATAATAAAATAAGAAAAATAGTTTGTTACCCCAATTTTTATGAAAGACTCAAAAATAAAGAATTAAAGTAACAAAAATAAGTTATTGTTAATTTTAAATGATTTCGTATTTTAATTTTAAAAACTCTTAACAACATTTTAGTTCAAAAAATCTGGAATTTATTGAATTAAACTCAAACCATAAAACACATATCCCTCTTAATGGCCAATAACACGCAACATGATCAAAAAGCAGATCAAATCAAAAGTGAAAATAAACATACGAAGAATTATCACAATTAATAATTATTTACTAAATGCTTAATAAATCGTTGCAAACAATATAATTTGAATTCTAAATTAATATGATTAAAAAATAATGGGTTAAAGTAATACTATAAATAACTTTATGACCTTTTTACTTATAAACATTAAAAATAGTTTATTATTGCATGTCATTTACACATTGGACAATTTTTTTGTTCCAGATACGAACGTAACAAAGTGCAGACTCCGGGATAAGATTGACAGGCTTCCGACTAACCTAATCCACTTGACTTGGATTAGCAAAAAGTTATAAAATAAAAGAAATAAAGACTAAATTGAATTCCTTGCAGGGCAGCAAGAAGATTTGATAAGAGAATGCTTTTTTATATATATTGCCCGATTTAACAAAATTTTGTCGGCAAGCGTAAAATCAGAACCTCAATTTTTTAAATGTGATTAAATTGATTATAAAAGATATTTAAGAATTATTACTAACAGAAAATTAACATTTATATGAATTATAAAAATAAACCCTTTATTACGAAAGAATATATTAAAAATACTAATTAAAGTATACTTAACACAAAAATAAATTTTTCTTAGCGTAAAGATAAAAAAAAGTGAAAAAAAAAAAACATCGCAGAAAAAATTTGAGAAGAAAAATTCGTAATTTGAACAATTTTTTATTAAGAAAAAAATGCCAAAAACTTTCTCGGCGGCGCCTATCGCGACACCGCCGAATTCAATTCCGGTTTAATTTTAATCAGACAATATAACGCGATCGGAAAAAATTTGCTTTAAAAAATCATTTTTTCGAATTTTGGAGCAATTTTAGATGGTTTAAATAATGCAGATATCCGCGGACGGATATCCGGATATGAAATTTTGAGGGCGTATGGAACGGATACAAAAATTCGTATCCATGCCCATGCCTGGGAAAACCTTGGAGAGCAAAAGAAAGATTTTCCGGTTAAATGGAAATTTAAATAATATCAAACCCGAAGGAGCTTTTTATTCAATAATTTCAAAAAAGGTGTTACTGAAAAAAGCTAACATTAGAGCGATAATTTTTTTTATAATTGTTTGAGAAGGGTATGGCATCATCGATGTAACTGGATTCCAAAAAAAGAATTCTGCTCGCGTGGGGAGGGTTCCATCATATAATTTGTAATTGATAATGGCAAAATAATGAATATTTCTTGGTGTTTAAGGTGCAAAGATTGTATTATTAAACTACCTATACATTAATCAAGTCATCGCAGCCAAAACCATGCAGCGCCAGCAGAAGAAGGAGACAAACACTGGAGTACTCGCTGGGTCATTAGTATAGGCAATAAATAATCAAAATATTGCAAGAAAAAATCTTAAAAATTTTATCAAATTTTGAAAACTATGAGTTTGTCATTAAATATCATTATAATTCCGGGAAAGTATTTTTCTGATTTTATGAAATTCACTTAAAACAAGCTACGAAATAATCCGACCAACGAAATCCTAATTAATTCAATAAATTGCAATGTAAATAACGCTATATAAAATAATGTATATAAAGGCACGAGTTAACTTGCCATATAAATTAATAAATTAGTTGAACCAACAGAATACATTCTTGGTTTAGTGAACATTCTACCGTAATTAATACTCTTATTAATTAAGTAAAAATTATGTTTAATACTTTGGCATTCACTTATAAAACTAAATAACGATTCTTTACAGAAATAATAATAAAATAACAATGAACAAAAAAAATTATATTCAGACCTTAATTCAGTTTAATTTAAGCTAAGAATCAATTAGTAAAATTTCTTATGAATATTTGTAAAATTTACTTCTAACCAAAATATAATTCAATTCATTTTTAACAACAAAAAAACTAATGCATCGACCAAACTTTCCATCGCGACATTACACCTTTAAATAGTATAACACCACTTTGATTATCAACTTAACGATTTGCTTTTGGATATTCGCATAAAAAGAACAAAAATTATGTTATAACATTTTTATGAATGATATTAATAGTAATGTTGCATAAAATAGAATAAAATTAATAAACTCGTAATATAAAAGGAAAGTTATATTTACAAAAAACGTCCTCTAAAACCACACAATTTTAAATAATTCATATTAAAATTAAAAATGAGTTAAATGTAAACAAATGACTACTAACCATAGAAGCTGATACGACTGCAAAAATAACTAACAACCGATATGCTTAAATTTAAACATTTACGATTTATTTTTGTCTTAAATTTTGATTGATTGCCGTTTGAATGCTATAACAAAAAGGCCATCTAAACGGCACAATAGTAAAAAAGCTAGGCTAAACAAAAGAGGTCTCAAAAGCAGCCTCAAAAAAATAAGCATAAATGTGTACAGAGATTATTTATACAAATAAGATAATAATAAATATCTAAATAGCGTCATTAAAAAATCATAAGACAAAATATACATCTTAGTGTCGAACTAAAATAAAAAAATTTCAATAATCTAATAAAAAAATAAAAAGAAATATTTATATTAAAATTAAATAAATTTTAAAAATTTTTACCTAAAAATTATATATTCTCCTACAATTCTTCAACCTCTTACATCCGAGGAATCATCATAGGGCATAGCCACGATACCGCGGGACACTGTTTCAAAAAAGGTAATATAGCAGCCTCCTCTACGTCTGAATCGACTTTGAAACAAAAATGTTTTTTTTGGCATTTCGTGGTTTTTGGCTGAGTTGGCATTTGGTGGTTTTGGTATTTAGTGGCTTTGGTATTATGTAGGGCAGCGGTTCAATGACCAAAATTTGAATATATTTTAAAATTCAAAAAGATTGACTTAGTTGAAAGCTAAAAAGAACTAATTTTGAATTTCAAATCTGCTCGATTTTAACGACGGCGCAATTCAACGTTTTGTGGACGAAAATTATTTTGAATTATTCAGACTTCCGGAGTTTTTTGGGTCCCGAATTCCGGGTATTAATTTTAATTATGTTTTATTTGTAAATGCTTAACCAACCACAAATGCCAACTCCACTGACTTCTTAGGGCATATGAACAATACAATAGCCCCATCTAGACGCAATCAACCAACCATATAGGCAAAACTTGTATATTGAAAAGGTTGCGTGGGCATTTGATTGCAGAGATGGGAGAAAATCTATATTTTTTAATTTTTTTGACTTATGAAACGCTAAACAAAAAAGTTCTCGACGGCGCCTGTCGGCGTCGTCAGACCATTTCGTTTTTCATAAATTGAAATGGAAAACAAAACGTATTGAGAAAATGTTTGATCGATAAAGAAAAAGAGAAAATGTGATAAATCCATCGACCGATCGTATCCTCTTTACCAAATCGTTTTTGACTGTCCTGGCATTCTCATCAGAATTTGTATTCAAAGTCCGGTCCAAAGTTCGCTTTAATTGTCGCCTTTTACGGATTCGTACTCAGCCCGGAGCGGAATCCATTGGTAGTATTTTTATTCGGACCCGAACCATTCCCATATAAAGTAGAAATACCCCTATGGGCAAAATTGCAAAATATGGGCGAAATATGGATACAAATTTTTTTTTTTCAAATATAGCAAATGGGCGGTGCTAATTAGCTAATTATAATACACTTAGCATTCATTTTGAGAAAATGATGAGACCAAGTTTTTTTATATTGAAGCATTTAAACAACAATCGCCTACTATTATTTCCTTTTGTGTTCAGTCAACGCGTCGATGTTCTGTTGTTGTTGTTGTTTGTGATAATGCTCCATATCATAACTAACGATGAATATTGTTTTTGATGGTATAAACTTGAATACGGCATTGACATCAGCCGATCCCTTTAAACCCACTTGATCAATCGTTGCAGTACTCAGTGCTTCCTGGTCAATTTTCTGTTGTTCCGAATTTGCCGATTGCTTTTGCTCAATTCCATTAAGTCTTTCCAGCAATGACTTCTGATCACTTTGCATCGACAAAAACTGATCAATAAAAACTGAAACGATGCAAATAAAACTAAATGGAGATGGCGATAAGGGCGGAATCGCCGATCTTTGCTCTGAAAAAGTTCAAGATAAATGATCTTTTGTTTTTTCAAAAATAATAGTTAATGGAAAACATAAAGCCAAATATGTACAAAACAAAGAATTTTAATTGAATATGTACTGTTTTGAATGAAGTTATATTTTTATAGATTGAAGGCGAAAATTCCTATAATACTTGAATGGATGTTACTTTGGGCAAATGTTGGCCCAAAAACGGGGGATGAACATTCACTTTTGGTATTAATCTCATTTTATCATAAATTTAAATGTTTTATTTTTTTCGAACAAAATTTTGACCCCGAATTGTGAGAAAGAAAACAATTTATGGGGAATGACCGTACTTTGCTTCTGGGCATTGAGAAATGGGAAGGAAGAGACGCAGAGAGTTGTATGGGCAGAAAAGAAAGAAGCAATGAAAAGAGGAGCGAGAAAGAGAGCGGAGAGAGAAACTGTAAGTCAAAAGAGAAAGAGAGAAAAAAGCGAGAGCGTTAGAGAGAAAACGCGCAAACGCTGCACTGTGGCGCACGCCTCGCTAACGCGTACGCCACTCGCTGCTCATTTGCTGCGTAGCTCTGTCCATTGGCGTGGGGAGTGAGAGAAAGATGAAAGAAGAAAAGAGTGAGAGCAGAGAAAATAGTTACAGTAAGAAAAAAAAGGAAGGGAAAAAATGATAGCTTTTCAAAGTTTGGCGTGGGGAGTGAGAGAAAGATGAAAGAAGAAAAGAGTGAGAGCAGAGAAAATAAATACAGTAAGAAAAAAAAGGAAGGGAAAAAGTGATAGCTAGGGATAGGATTTTTATGTTTTAACATATTTTTTTTCTGGATTCCTTACCATGAGAATAGCCCAAAAATGGTATTTGTTTTGAAAAATTTTTGAATTAGGGCGACTTTTTAGCACATATTAAAACATATTTTGGGGGTATTTTTTAGCACATATTTACTGACATATTCTAAGCTTTTTCAGAGTTTTAACACATATTTCGCTATTTTCAAAATCAGACATTTTAACTAGCACTAACACTATCAAAAAAAAATTCTCTGCGGAAAAACACCAACATTAGGGGGTGCTTAACCCGCCCGGATCCAAACCCCGGATACCGCGTATCCCGGATCCTGGACACCCGGATACCGGTCCCGGATAATTTTCCCAAAACACCCGGATACCGGTCCCGGTTCCGGATACCCGTTCTTGTCCAACCCTACAGAGGACAACACTTGCACACTTGGTTTTAAAACCAAAGATCCGGAAAACAATATCTTCATTGATAATTTCTTGAATTATTAATAAAATGCTTACATATAAAAATAAATCAATTGAAAATTATTGGAAGAGAAATGAAAACATGATGAAATCAAAATAATAATCAATCTATTTGCATTCCTTGACTAGTGCCAATTTTTTACTCTTCTCCATTGAGCCAGTTGATAAACTTTTTGAGGAGGCTCGAAACTTCGCCATTTGTTGGTGCAATATGGTCTCCTACACGAATTGTACCGTCTGGGGGCCCACTTTTGCCTCGGAAAATGCCGCCGTAAATGTTGGTGCCAGCTCCCAGGGCTATTTTATGAAGCTCCCTGAGCACCTAATAAATCAATATTATTAAAATATTTTAATTCAATTTATTTGACTTTAGATTATTATTACTAAAATAAGAATCACAAGGTGACTAACTTGCTCACCAAATTTTCCGCCTTTCAAGTCGATTAAATGCTGTTGCATCATTTTCGAAGGGGGTTGGTGGAGCTTTTGTCCTTGTATTATAGCTGCCAAATTGCGCTTTTTCTCACGGTTTCGCTTTGATCCTTCTGCCGCTTATCCTGGTCATCACTCAGGTCCGCTTCATGACCACTATCTTCTTCTTCCAAGTGCTTATCAGACTTTGAATATTTAGACATTTAAATTTTCGATTGTCTAAAATCAACAAAAACAATCTCCATTGTAAATCCGAGAATGGGTATCGGGGATTTTGGAAAACTGTAAGAATTGTTTATAACATTTAAATCAGGGATGTAACCGAATTTCGTACTTTTTGCAAATCTAAAAATAAACTCGAAATTTATAATAAATGGCAGGATTTTTTATAATTTTATGGAGGACGGATCGTCGGTGCCAATAGGCATAGTGGTAGTTTGGAAGATGCTGTAGTAACTGGTACAAGCAAATAAATGGATTTGGGTGCATTTAGGTTGCAGTATAGAAGTATTAATAGAAGGATTGCAGTTGGGATAGGAATAATAAGGCATGTCTTAAGACATGATGTTTTTGCTAAATAATTTAATATAATGTAGTTTGCGGTAGACATGTGAACAGTTTAAACAAGCTCCTTTGTTGCGTATGTCGGACCCCTAACCCGAATTCGAAATTTTTCAAAAAAAAAAATTTTTCCTTAAGTCGTTTAAAAGTTATTGCTAGGGGTTTGGGGGGTTCTAGGTGAACGGCACCCAACTCGTTCCCCGCCATCTCGTTCACCCCCAACAAAACTTTGTTTTCAGAAAAAAATTTTTTTTGAAAATTTTTTTAAAAGTCGTTAAAGTTATTGCTAGGGGTTTGGGGATCCTAGAGTTACTATTTTGATTGGATTCCAACCCCCGGGCCTGAAATCGAAAAAATTTTTAAAACTTTTTTTTTCAAAATCGATTTTCTGTAACAAAAATCTTCAAAATCATTTTCGTTTGCTCTCCCGATCATCCTTACATCCATTTTGTATCTTTTAACGATTTAAAACAAAAAAGTTTTTTTCAAAAAAAAATTCTTTTTTTTCGACCAAGTGGGGTTCAGAAAATGATCAAAATAGAGGTCAGAATCGGATTCTACGTCCAGGTATACCCCTAGAAAGACCTTTTTATTGACTTTGGAAAACAAATTTTTTTTAAAGTCGGAGTAAAGGGAACGAGTTAGGTAAAGGGGAACGAGTTGGGTAAAAGAGAACGAGTTGGGTAAATGGGAACGAGTTGGGTTTTTACCTCTAGGGTTACTATTTTGCTCGGTTCCGAACCCCGGAGCCGAAATCGAAATTTTTCGAAAAATTTTTTTTTCAAAATCGTCTTTCTGTAACAAAAATTTTCAAAGCATATTCGTTTACTCTTCCGATCTTTACATCCCTTTTGTACAGTGTGTAACAAAAGTATAAAATCACCCAATTTTTGACGTTTTGCCCACTTATACTGAACCGACCAGCTGAAATTTGTACCAGTTGTGGCGTTTGCATAAATATTAAAATACAAAAAGAAAAAAGGAAAGTGCTGAAAAAAAATTTTTTTTAGAAATTTTTTTCCAAAATCGGCGTGTAACAAAAGTATAAAATCAGATTTTGTAAAGACCAGAACTTTTTTTATAGGCATTTCAAAATTCCGAAAAAATTCATGTAAGCACAACTTTTGATACTGATCAAATAAGATAAGTGCACCAAGTGGGCAAAACGTCAAAAAAATCGGTGATTTTATACTTTTGTTACACACTGTATCTTTTAAAATCTAAAAAAAAAAAATTTTGTTCGACCAATTGTTCAAATTTGGGTTAGGGGTTCAGAATTGATCGAAATGGGCCTCAGAATGGGATTCGACCCGGTATACCCCTAGAAAGACCTTTTTATCGATTGGAAAACAAATTTTTTTTTAGTCGGGGTAAACTAAAATCCATGGGAGCAATTCAACCCCCAAATTGAAACTGTGCCATTCGAATCAGCTAGAAATTGGCAAAGTGTTAAAAAAACAGATTTGTAAAATCTAAATTTTGCAAAACCCCTATATGAGACTGATTTTAGATCAATCCATTTATGGCAATTTTTAAACGGTTCAAAAACTGGTTTAAATGCTCGTCCTAATATATTTTTTGATTGTTCTATCGGTTTCAGCCTCTAAGAAAACCTAAAAAGTGGGTTTGAGTGATTTTGAGCCTGGACCTATGATTCATATTTTCCGTTTTTTCCTCGTAAAGCCGGCTTTTTCGGTCCTAAATTTAATTATTTGCTCTAATGTTGTACCAAATTGAGTCAAAAATTCAAAAATTTCCCGGGACATCCATCCTTTACTCTTACGTAACCTATTTTTTTCAATTTTTCCCGTAATCACGAAGCAAAATGCTTCTTTTGCGGAAAAAATTTGGTAATAGTGCAGTTTGTCCCCCCATTTTTTGAAATATTCTTTTTTTCAGAAGTCTATAAAAAGGTGTTTTTATGGGTATTAAGAGGCGTAGAATTCGATTCTAACATCCATTTCGACTCATTTCGAACCCCGGACCCGAAATCGAACAAGTTGCAAAAATTAAATTTTTTCCAAAATTCAATTTTAGCCCTAAATCATTCAAAAAACATGAATTCGATTACTATTTGTTTTTTCAATGTAATTTTATGCTTTGGAATGATTTTGGAACTAAAATTGAATTTTCGAAAAATTGCTCGAATTCGGGTCCGGGGTTCGAAACTGGGTAAAATAAATGTCAGAATCGTAATCAGCGACCCTGAATACCCCCGGTGACATGCTTTATATTACTTTTAAAAATCCAGATCCGGGTGAGGCCAAAACTCCGGTCTCTATCGAAAACATTAAAATAGGGAGCCTCTCTTTCTCTGTCAAAAGTCTCATCGTTTTCCACGCTATTTCTTTTTATTTTTGAGATCGCTCTTTTTTCCAGTTTCCGCCCCTTTTTAGGTTTGAAAAAGAAACAATTTTAAACGAGCCAAATACCACCAAGAGATTTTTTTGACGATGAGACGCAGTATGAAGCCGCGCGGCAGCTGAACTGGGAAGAGAGAAGGAAGGCGGGGAATGTAGACGAAGCCCGCGCGATGAGGGTACAAGCCATGCGCAGCTGCGTATCATCAATCGACTTCAAAGAAGATGAAAGAATCTTCTCAGTTTTAGATCATTGAGCTGTTGCAAGCACTTTTCATTAAAGGTTAGTGACCAAAATATAGAGGAGCATCCAGTACAAGTACAAATTCGTAGAGCAATAAAATTTAAAATTTTGGCCACTTAATTATAAAGATAATCATTAGTTTATGAAACAAATTTCCCCAAAAAATTTAAAAAAATCCAAACTGAAGGAATCAAAATAAGTAAAAATATTTTTTGAGGTTTTGGAGACGTTGCACGGCACGCGTTAAAGCTCAAAAACCAGCCACAGGAATTTGCTGGAGTTTTCCGCACTGAAGAGTTGGCAGTAGGGGACGATGTTGTTATGGCGGCCAGCGCGGTTCCAGGGACAATGGAAGGTTTCATCACATGGCTGAACGCCAATGGCCAAGATTGCGAAGATGTGGCATCTTTTGCTGCGAACGCCCATTTTAAATTGGTATCAACTAAACCAATTAATCGAAAAATGCTCAAGACGTTTTTGCTTTTTTCAAAACTTAAAATTAACATTTAACATATTGAAAATACAAGCTTAAAAAAATTGTTTAAAGGTTTTGGAGACGTTGCGCCGACACACGCTGATGCTCATGAATCAACCGCCGGAATTTGCTGGCGTCTTCGCACTGATGAAGGAATGATGTGGTTTTGGCGGCCGAAGTTGTTGGTGAAAAAATGATCAATAACATTTATTGCAAAATAATTGTTTTATGATGAGATTGAGAATCTTTTAAAAATTTTCCTTATTTCGGACCTCTAAATCTTGTTTTTGATCTTTCATGCCCTTTATTTTGGGAAATTTGTGATGGCACCCCTGATTTAAACACATTTTTAGAGGTGGTTAGGGGCGGAATACAAATATGACCTTCAATTTATCGGAGTTTACAATTTGAAACGGTTTTTATTGTTTTTTACGTTTTAGTTGCGAAAAATGGATGCCATAAAAATGCCAAATACAAATAGGTTGCCTAGTTAAAACGACGAAATTTCGACTAAAAGTACTATCCTTACAGAATTCAAAAAAAATGGGTCAACGTTGCAAAATTCAACTCCAGCTTTGTCATTCGATCTTTAACAATTGGACAAAACTCAAAACAATTAATTAGCTTTCAGTTAATATGATTTTTGACTGAGTCGGTTGATTTGTAGGAAGTTATACGGCAGGATGACATTTCATCACGCGACATTGCATCCACTAACCAAAAAAACGACATTTCCTCCATGCGTTCCGGACACCTGCAAAAGCATTATTTTTGACTCGAATTTGGCTAGATGTTCAAAATGTTGAACGTAAATAAGAAAATTTTGGGGAAAAAATTGATGGACAAAAAATACAAGCCATTTGAACACGATTAAGTATTTTTTGTTTTCATAAACTGTTTGAAACTGAACTCTAGTCGCCCTAATAGGGTTATAAAATCCGGGTTGTAAAACCTTGCGGGCTTTTTCTTAGATTAATGTCGTGTTTTCGCTTAGTGGATGAATTTATCGTGGAAGAATTGTCGACGCCCCAGTTATACTCACTTTTTTTACAAATTAACGATTCGACCTTCGGCATCGGAAGCGAATCAATGAGAAATCCTGTTCGATCGTTATTTGGCAAAAGCCACTCATCCGCACCCAAATATATATCGATTTCTAAATAAAAAATTTCTACCCTCGAATTGTATATCAAAAATTTATCGCAAAGTGCATAATCAAAAATATTTAGAAAAATTCTTTACGTTAAATTTTCAATATTTTGCCCGTCCCCACGGGATTCCCTTGAAAAATTCGTTGTAAAGCGGTTTTTGAATGGTTGAAATTTTTTTAAATTAATGAAAAAACGACCTTTAAGTTTTCATTAATAATTGTTTTTTTCATTGATGATTCAGACAAATTATTGAATGGAAATGAAATGAAAAGGCGACAAATACAAAGGAAATGAAAGGAATCGTTTTTTTGTCTTATGTCACAAAATAAAAGCCATAAAAAATTATTCAAAATGAATTTTTCATACTTTCTGCCAATGGTTCTCGCCTTATTTGGCCTATGGGCCTTCGCAAAAACGTTTTCTTGCGACCAAAAATGGTCTAAATTTGGAATAAATTGTTACAAGGTTTGTGAAGTTTAATTGGAAATTTTGGAGAATTTTTTTCAAAGGTATTCGAAGAGCGTTCCAAAACGAGTTGCGAAGCGTCGGATGCCAAAGTATAAATAACTTCACAAAATTGAATTTTAGTAAAATTCAAATTTCACTAAAAAATTTGATATCATCTTTATTCAAGAAAAAATATTAAAACAATAAAGAAACCCGGAAGCTTATAAGTTTCTAGTAAAATTCGAATTTTACTGAATATAAAAATTTTAATAACTTTTATATATCTAAATATTAAAAATTTTACTAGGAAAATTCAATAATCTTAATATTCAAATAATACGCCAACATATATAACTTAATAATTTGAAATATTTTTAGCATTTCGAAATTCGATTTAAAAATATTTTCCAAAAATGTTCGATGGAATTCGCCAATCCCTGCCCGGGTCAGACTGAGTTGATAATGCTAACAATGTCACGAAGGCACGGCTTTGAGAATCGGAAGGGCATTCGGCAAACGTGGATGAACGACTCGGTGAATTTATGAAATTTAACAAAAATTACAAATATATTTTATATTTTAACTGTGCAGGTCCCAGGAGAAGTGATTCGCTTTTTGATTGCCGATGCCGGGGAAGGAGAAGCTGCCGATGTTCAAAAGAAGTTGGAGCAGGAGCAGGCCAAACATGGCGATTTGGTGTTTCTGCATGGCTTTGTCGACATTTACGCACATATCCATTTGAAAGTATCCGCCGACATTCAAAAAGTTTTACAAAAAGTTAATTAAATAAATTTCAGTGGTACGGTGGCCTAGAATGGCAACAATCGTTTTGTGCCAATGCCAAATGGGTGATGAAAGTGGACGACGATGCGCTGGTGCATTTGCGACGTTTGGCCCATTGGACGGAGAAAATATTTCGCCCAATTGTCGTCCAAAATCCGCTGGTGTATTTTGGAGAAATTTTCCATTTATCGCCTCCACAAAGGAATCCAGAAAGCAAATGGTCATTAATATTAATGATTAGGGCGGGGATTTTGCTTATATGTTCTGAGGTATTTGGCCCAAAAATAGCCTTTTTGCGTTGATTTGAGCTTTTTTGGTCAAGTTTAAAAAAACATATTTTGGGGTTCCTGCATTTTTTTTACATATGCATATTCTGTGGTTTTGAACAGCATATTTTGGCATTTTTGACTAAAAATTAAAAAAACACACCCAAAATCATTGATTTCTGGCTGTTTAAAAATAATTCATCTTTAACTATGGACTTTTAGTCATTTTTGAAAAGAAGGCCTAAAAAATAGAACTTTCGCGTAAAATATAAAAAATGGTGGCACTGAATTCTTAATGACTTTAATCAATCAATAGGCATGCACATAATTCAGTGATTGGAAAGCCTCGCAAGATGAAAGTTTAAGGTACATCTCGGAGGATGTGTACCCCGAGGACATGTACCCTGACTTCATGCAGGGCACCGTTTATTTGACCACTCCGGCAACGATTAATGCCATTTTGTTGCGCACCCGACAAATTGACGGATTTTATTTGGATGACGTGGTTTACACCGCACTGCTGGCCAAATTGGCCAATGTGACCTTGTCGGATCAGAAAAAGCACATTATGTGGCGTTTTGTCGTATGCAAATAATTTTCATGATTTTGTACATTTAAAAACTCGTTTTTTACAGTTCGATGAATGGAGTGGCGAATGTGAAGACGGAGTGCCGATGCCGGCTGCATTTTCGGTCAATGGAACAAAACTGAGTGATTTTGAGGATCAATATGGGCGACTGAAGTCGCTAATGTGTAAGAAGACGCACTAAACGATCTCTCTGTTTATTCTTTAACTTTCCAACAAATAAACAATAATTAAAACTTACAGTAATAGCCGACCACTCCTACTTATTATGGCCGGCACATCGATTTGAACAGTTCAAATCACAAAATCACCTTTTGATTTTATGTTTCATTCAGATGAACCAAAAAGTTTTGCATTAAAATTATTTTAAAAGTGAATTAGTTTTACATTTGGAAATCGACTTTTATTCTGAAAGAAAACAAAAACAAAAAATTAAAAATGGACATTTTTAATCGGTTTTTTGCTACTTTCCATCGAATTTATGCTTCGGTGATTTTTTGAAGGTTTTAAAGAGATTTGTTAAGAAAATTGTCCTCCAAAAATTACGAATTTTGTAGGGTCCCACCCTATGGCTTTCTTTGGAAAATTTCGAAATTCCAAAATTGAAATTTTCTAATTTTTTTTATCATGTTTTAGCCCTTCCGCGATGCAGTTTTTGGACCATGTTTCTTAATCAAAATTTTCTCGGCGGCGCCTATTGGCACCAGGGTTGCCGCGGGTTACCCGAAACCCGAGAGCCAAACCCCGGTCTTTTTTCAACCCGAAGACCCGAAACCCGACCCGAGGTTTTTTGGGTCGACCCGACCCGAAATTTTTCTAAACCCGCGGCAACCCTGATTGGCACCGCCGATCCACCCCCCAACTGATCCAAAAACTATGAAAAATTCTGCTAATTTTTGTAAATTTCCGGATTTTTTGCTAAAAAGTCCGGAAATCGGAGTCCGCTTTTTTAGTGCATTTTTGTAATTTTCAAAAATGCAAATTTTTTTTTGCGAATTCTGCTTCACAAATTTTTGAAATTTTGGCTAAATCTGTTAAGAGATTTGCAACCAAAAATGTGTAAAAATACGGCACTTTTTTGAAGCTTACGAATGTTGCAAAACAAAAGGGTCCCCCCTATGGGGGTTTTTCTTAAAATTTCATTCAGGGGGGAGAATTCCATTCTCCCCCCCCCCCCTTGGATACGCGCCTGCGATCCTATTCTAATTTTTAGAATTCTTGATGCAAACGAAGGTCGAGTGAGCCCAAAAAGAGAAAGAACTAAGGGTATTGGATGAAAATATTCAAGTTGAGAACATAAACGGTAAATACCCAATTCGTTTTTGGCCACTTCGTTTTTTACCCAATTCGTTTTTGACCCAATTCGTTTTTTTTGGGACGATTCGTTTTTTTTGGGACGATTCGTTTTTTTAGGGACGATTCGTTTTTCTAGTAACAAAAAGCATTTATAAACGGAATTTTAATGTTTTATGCAATTCTTTAAGGGTTTCCGGGGGTTATTAAGATCGCTGATCACGAATATGACATCAGATTTATCATATGACATAATCTAATCTATGATTTCGACATTATATTTTTTGTAAAAAAATTAAAATTTTTTTTTCCAAAGTAGCTAAAAAAGTGTTTCTAGGGGTATTCGGGACCGTGGATCCGAATCCGACTTCCGTTTCGACCGATTTCAAAGCCCGGACTCGAAGTCAAACAAATTTTCAAAAATGATTTTTAACTAAGTTTATTTGCTTGTAACATACTTTAAAATTGTTTCCGCGGAAATTTTTTTGTAGATTCATGCTCAGCTTAATGAGAGGAATCGATTGGTATATGAATTGCTCGGTTTTGTTCCATTACCATAATTCGATTTTTGAAAATTTTTGCGATTTCTAAAAAATGTTTGAATCCGGGTCAGGGGTTCGGAAATGATTCAAATGGAGGTCGGATTCGGATCCTACGGTCCCGAATACCCCTAGAAACACTTTTTTAGCTACTTTGGAAAAAAAAATTTTAATTTTTTTACAAAAAATATAATGTCGAAATGATAGATTAGATTATGTCATATGATAAATCTGATGTCATATTCGTGATCAGCGATCTTAATAACCCCCGGAAACCCTTAAAGAATTGCATAAAACATTAAAATTCCGTTTATAAATGCTTTTTGTTACTAGAAAAACGAATCGTCCCTAAAAAAACGAATCGTCCCAAAAAAAACGAATCGTCCCAAAAAAAACGAATTGGGTCAAAAACGAATTGGGTAAAAAACGAAGTGGCCAAAAACGAATTGGGGTCCGTTCAACATAAAC
Source organism: Globodera pallida (assembly GCA_020449905.1). Classification (NCBI taxonomy): domain Eukaryota; kingdom Metazoa; phylum Nematoda; class Chromadorea; order Rhabditida; family Heteroderidae; genus Globodera; species Globodera pallida. Next base: position 1,053,269 of record JAIXHY010000004.1, on the reverse strand, counting down.
TACATTGAATTGTTCTTTTTCCTTTTCAACAATAAGCATTGTTCTCCCGAAGTTTGACCTTGGAGAATATTTATGTTCCCTTTTTTGCCCGGGGTATAAAAGTATTTTCCAAAAATCAATTTTGGCGCTCAAAATCATTCGAAAAGCATGAATTCAACCATTACTTGCTTTTTCATTGTAATGTTGTGGTTTTGGAAGATTTCGAGGCCAAATTGATTTGTTGGAAAATCGGGTTGGCATTTAAGAAGCGTTTTCTTTGTATTTCTTTTTTTTATTCAATGAAAATTATTGAACAAATACTATTTCAAACGGCTCCAGGACAGTTCGCCCATGTGACATTTTGCCCATTAGTGAAAAACACGGACGTTTTGCCGATTGGGCCATTTTTGAGTGATCATGCCGAACTTTGGCTGTTGGGGGTACAAATTCTGACGGGGACGCCCGCCGGACAGTAAAATGGAAAACAATTTTTCTTTTAATTTACCTATTTTTCCTTTTAAAGTATACGACCGATGATTTTGACAGTTATACAATTTGTTTTGTTTTACATTTGTCGATTTGGTTTTTGTTGTCATTTTGTCACAAATCTGCTTGATAAAGAAATTGAATTTTCCGAGACTCGAACGAAAATGTCATAGCAATTAGTTTTGGTGATTGGGGAGGAATTTCGTTTGGGTTGAGGGGGGGGGGGGGGGGGGGGGGGGGGTAATTTTTTCGTTTTCTTCCCCTCCGTATTTGGGCCGGATTTTTACAAACCGGGATTCTTGTTCAAACACTGCTGATGTCTGTGGCAAAATGTCTGTTTTTGGTCTACTCGGCGAAATTTCCACTTGGCGAAATGTCCCAACTCGTATTTTTATTCTATATCATTTTGTGCATTTTTGAGAAAGGGCCCAGCTTTGGTGTCCATCACCAGTTTGTTACTATTTGCTGCTCTGAATGACTGATACTAGAGCTATTTTTATGTTATTCAAAACGACAAAATTTCCGAGGCAAAAATCATTTTTGTTATCTGTTTTTAGTCAGCATTCATACGTAAATAAAATTACAATTCTGTGAAGAAAATTGACGCTCAATTTTTTCAATGAGTTTATGTTCATAAATGTTAAAGCTATGTTTTTAAGGCAACATTTGAGGGCAATTAAAGGAGCGTAAATATTAATATTTAATTTTTTTTTTTTTATAAATATGATTTAAATATCAAGGAATAAAAATTTTAATAGAACAATTCTTATGTGATTAAGGATTGAATGTTAATGGTTTTGATTATAAAAACGGCAGCTTTTGAATTTCGGGTTAAATTATCCGGTCTTTAACGATTCATAGCAAAATTATACGGGAAATTGACACAGATATCCGAGTATTAGATCTACCTGGATAATATCAGGCGTTGTCAATGCTTAATCAATTTTAAAGTTTATTCAATATCGATTATATTTAACTTTATTAATTCGAATATAGCCATTTATTATTAAATTTATTTTGCGATTGAGTTCTAACAATTTTTATATATCAATCTTACCGTTCTCGTTTTTCGCCTCCTTCTTTATGGGTGATCTTTTGCCCCCGCCTAAACGTTTTAACCGTCTCGTCCAATTAGCGGAATTCTCTCTAATCCTTACAGCTTCATCCTCAACGGGACCGGTCCCTCGGTCCATCGATCGATCTCACATCGATCGCTTCGCTGGCGACGGTTGGGCAACCATCCGGTGCTACCAGTAAAGAATAGGCAAAATGGTAAACCCCGGGTCTCGTCCAACCAGCGGAATTCTCTCGAATCCTTACATAATCAATCTTTTAAATTGGTCCAAAAACTGCAGAATTTAAAAATGGAGTAAAAATTGTCGTTTACTGGAACCAAATTTAAGTGAATTGCATCATTACAATTTTTTTTCTTAAAAATTGCAATTACCATTTAAAGACGTATACAATTCCCGGTCTATTTGACATTAAGCTCCAGACGATCTGCGCCTGTGTTTTTGTTATTTGTAGCATGTTTTGACGTTATAAATTCAACAATTTTATTCTGCTTTTCACGGATTATTTCAAAAAATCCGTGATCACGGCTCCCCAAAAACGCCGTGATTAGCATGGTTCGTGATCCGTGATCACGTGCAGCCTTGGTCCCCATTCTCCAGCATTACCCATTTTAGAATTTTGTCATTTTTAGAAATTAAAATTTACAATTTTCTAATAAATTAACATGTCAATCTCGACCGAATCAACAAATGCTGCGGACTTAACAGCTGATGCGGGTAAGAAAATCGATCTAGTAATTAATATTTATTAAAATCCTTAATTAAAGTCCATTGTTTCAGAATGGTGGCCTCCAAATTTCGACAATTTGGACCCATCCGAAGAAATGCGTCTTTTAAATGCCCGAATTGCCCAATTGAAACACCAACAACAAACGACCAATTCGCCAACTTCAAGCGCCAGTTTCGAAAATGCAAAGCGTAGGCGGATTGAGTACTCGAACGAATCGTTCGGCAAACAGCTTGAACAGTTGGTGGAATGGAAAGTTACGAAACTAGAGTTTGCAAATGTGAATATATTTTTAACAAAAACAGTCCTTTTTCTGCCATTTGTTTATTCAGAGGGCACTCCGCGCCGAATTTGAACATCAGAACATGGTGAAAGAACACAAGGCTCTGCAGACAAAGATGGAGGAGTATCAGAAACAACAGCAAAAGACCATCGACGAGTCCACAGAGATGAAGCAACTGAACATGAAGTTGCAAAATGAACAGAAGGCATTGCTGGAGAGGCTTAATGGAATTGAGCAGAAGCAATCGGCGAATTCTGAACAACAAAAAGCACTGACTATGAGTGCGATTGACCAAGTGGGTTTAAACTCAGGGTTGCCAACTGTCCTTTTTTTAAAGATTCGTCCTTTATTTAGGCTACACGTCCTTTTTTGTCCTTTATTTAAGATTTCTAGAGCTTTTTAATGAATTTTTTTTTAATTTTTGAATAATCTTTAGACCAGAGTGCGTAACTGTCCTTATTTGGAGGGTCCTAATCTTATAAATAAAAATTTCCTTATTTGTTATCCGTATCTGAAGCCTCCGTCCTTATTTTGTCCTTATTTTTTTGAATTTTGTGAAGATTTTCATAATATTTTGACCCAATATTCAAAATGAGAAAATTTCGAAGCGAATTTCTTAATTATATTTAAATCCAGCCCGCTCACAAACGAAAAATTGGGCGAAATCACAGGCGGCACCTATCAGCACCGCCGACAACCTCCCCCCCCCCCCCATCCAGAAAGCAGAATTCTCAAAAAAAACTTGCATTTTTGAAAATCGAAAATCGGCAAAATTTTCGAAAATCCATGGGAGCAATTTCCAACCCCCGAATTGTTGTGAAAAATTGTCGGTGGAGAGCAAAACTCAGTCTCAGTAAATTTGAGTTCTCAAAATCACTAATTATCATCCTTACATTTCAGAATTTATTAAATTAAATAATTAAAGGAAATGAATCAGGTGAAGGGGGAACTGAGTGCAAAGATGGAGCAGTATCAGAAAGAACTGCAACAGAACATTGGTGACTTGCAGAAGACAGTTGCAACATTGAGAGACGCTCAAAATCGATGGGATTTCGCCAAAAGTCGTCGGACCCTCACGATCTCTGGATTGATTGTCCAAATTACTGCAAAGGATAATTGGGCGGGTAAACAACATTATTCTGTTAAGTGAATTAATTAAAAAGTTTATGTAAAGAGTTCACAAACATTTTTTGAATTGACCTTAAACTTTTCAGGTGAGTACTCTGTCTTTGCTGCACTGCCAATTCCTAAAAAGGATTCTGGCCTTTTCTATTACGAAGTGACCATCTTGGAGAAAGTATAGTAAGTTTAATAAATAAATAAATAAATCGTCGAGCTTCGAAATGCTTTAGAAGCATTTTCCTTTAAAAAAACAAAATCGTTTAGCAATATTTGGATTGGACTCGCGCCAAAACAAATGCCAAATGACGAAGGTGTTGGAGATTACGAAGGCACTTACGCAATTGACGCTTGGGGCCAAATTTGGGGCCACCCGGTCGAGAGACGTCCCCCCTCTGGAGGTCCTTGTTACATTGGAGCATGTTTGTTTCACGCCGGTGACGTCGTCGGCTGCGGCATTAATTTGGCAACTCGCCAAATCATTTACACAAGGAACGGAGAGCGTTTGGGTAAGAAAAAAAAAGGATAAAATTTAAGGGCAATTTCATTTTTAACAATTAAATAAGTATAAAAATACTATGGCAGCACCAAAAACAAAAAGATAACAAAACAAAGGGAAAATTTGAAGTTAATCGAGAAAAAGGTCATTTTACTTGTGCCTTTATTGGTCATGTTGATGCCGGCAAGAGTTACTGATCTACAGTCAGTTGCAATGGGCCGCTCTGCCATCCTCCCCTCTTCTTTTTGTATACCGGCTAATGAAAAAAATAAAAAAAACATAAATAATAAAAAAGGCTTTTAAATGGTGCTGGTTGCTGGACTCGAGAAAAAAATATGCACAATCAAATTAAGAGGTTTGCTGTTGGCTTAGATACCATACCACCAATTGTTATTGATATTAGTAATAAATCATTGTTGATTAGGTTGCTTTTTATATATATATCATTGGGAGAAATAGAAGTTCCGGCTAATAATTTAAAGGTTGTAAATACACTAAATTTATAAATTATTTTTTTGCTTTTATTTGTGTTGTTTTTTGCAGAAACTACCGGCTTGTTTGTCAATTCTGCCGCCGAATTGTTTCCATGCGTTACGTTGTCACAGACTGGCGACAAAATTGAAGCAAACTTTGGACCGGACTTTAAATACAAATTCTGATGATGAAGAAAAGCCTCCGGATAAAGAAAAAGGATTTGTTTTTAAATTGTTTTTTAACAGTTATACAATTCGATTTGTTTTCTTAATTTGTCTGATTTGATCTAACAGTTGTGGGGCGCTTTTATAAAACTTTTGAATTTTCTTTCTCACAATTAGGAGGGACCGGTGAAATCAAAAATTTCCGGAACCGAATTTTCCAGTTTGAAAATTTGAATGATCCAAAATTTACCGTTTTTCCCCATTTTTGTTAAGAAATTTTCAAAAAATGTTTTTTGCGAATTTGGCTTCATGCTTTTGAATGTTTAAACAAATCGTCAATTTTGTTTATAAATGCCAATTTAAAAACCATAATATTTTTTAATGAATCAATATGACATGTCAACATTGATTTAAAAAAATCCCCAAATTTTAACTTTAAATTTAATGAATTTATTTTTCACAAAAAAACACGCGAAACATTAGACTTTAACTAATTTGTTTTTGTTTATATTTGGTTAATTTTTCAAAAATTTTTTTGCCTAATTTTTCCGCCGTTTTTCGCCCAATTCATTCATTGTCTGTCTTTTGCCTTTACAATGCGTCACAAATTCACTTCACTTTGTCCAATTCGTCAATTTGGGGCATACCGATTAAATTGGGTAATTAATTAATGGGGGGGGGGGGGGGGGGAATTTGTTGAAAACGATTTAAAACATAAACAAAAATTGATCAGATAATTCTATGAAATCATTCATTTCAATTTTTTAAATTTTAGATAGGATTTCTTTTTGGTAGAAAATCAAAAGTCCCTAATTTCTTTTCAAATTTTCGCAATTTTAACGTAGTTGATAAACCCTGTCAAAATGTCTGAGTTTCGGCCAGGGATCCCAAAAATCTCGTTGGTGCCAATGCCAACTAAAGCCCGGACGAGATCGGAATCTCGCCGGGATTTTTGTGACTCCCCATCTTGAATCCCAAAAATTTGCAAACTCACCGGGACCGGGAGTCCAAAAATTTGGGTTACAAAAATGGTTATTTTTGAAAAGTTACAAAATAATGTGTTTATAGTTCAGCTTTCAACAAGTACAAATTCAATTTGCCGTTTTAAGTCATCTTTAGTTTATTTTCGATGTTTCTAAAGAATCTTTCTCCGCTTCAAGGCCAACCATAATATAACCAAACATTCGAGAGATTATCCAAAACAATTTTTAACATATTTAAAAATATTTTTTTAACAAAAATAAATTCTGGTTGAGGGAAATGCACAAAAGAGAAGACCAAATGGAAAAGCATTGCCATAATCGATAATGACGACAAGTTCAGAGCCCTGACACAAATTTAGGATTTATTTGACACCAAGCTTTTAAAATTGTCGTTCAATTTTCATTTAAGCGGTGTCTTTTAATACAGTACGCTTATTACAATATGCTTAAGGTTGGTTTGAAAAAAAACAGTGTTTCCAACCCGTACTTTTGTACATAAAGCTTAACTGTTGTAAGAGATTTGCAAAATGGTACCCCCCGACGACCTTCGGTACAGTGATCAGCTTCACGTCCCAAACCAGCTCTTACCGTCCGAGCTACCGGGGGCGTCCGTCTCACAAACAACAAATTCGTAATTTTGAAAGCCTATATGAGTGATTTTTTCCATTTTTAATCAGTGGACAACTGTCCCCAGACAAAAGACACTTTAGTCCCGGGTCGTAACTCTTCAGGGAATGGTTGCCCAACAAAATTTTTTCGGATTCTTACATTGCAGACCGAGAGGAGTCGATTGATTTCGATTTTGAGTCTGGACCGTATGAATTTACCGTTCACCCAGTTGCTAGACATATTCGCTTCCTTACACTGCCCGATCGTTGAAAAAATGCTTCTTCAACAAATTATTTCAATTTTATTTCTGCTTATAACTTCGAACGCTTCCGTCAGTGTCAACAGAACAAAGGTGCGGCATTTATCCAACGCCCGAAAACAGTCTTGGTTAAGAAGCCTCCGATTCTTTAATTTCAAACAAAAAATAGGGAACGAAAATCGTTTGAGGATGACAGTTATGACGCGTCAACGGAAGAATTGGACTACAAAGACTGGGATGAGGGCAAATGGTTGAAGACGAATCGCCCAAAGTTTTGCTCCGGGGGTCTGCGGATTTTGTTAAAATTTAAACAAAAACAAATTTTCTAAACCCCAAATTAAAACGAATTATCATTTAATTGCAGCTGAGAAACAACAAATTTGCAATTGCGATTCGAATGCCGGCCAAAGTGTCCTTTTGTGTGCCTCTCAGAATTTGGCCACAACTGACGCCGAATTGCCGCAAAATTTTACTCCGTCAGTTGTGCACATGGAGCAAAACAAAATAAAATATCTCATTAAGGGGAGTTTAATTAACATTTCGTGGTTTACTAATTAATATTTAAAGAACATATAAATATTTTAGGACAAAATTCTACCGGGCAAAGAGACCAATGTGTTGTCTTTGGACCTTTCGTCCAATTTAATATCCGACATTCAACCCGGCACTTTCAACCAGTTCACCAAACTGCAAGTTCTGATATTGACACACAACAAACTCGACAGCCAGCAGATCAGCGTGTATGCGAAGGAATAATATACCTAAATAAGGGAAAACAAAAATAAAAATTCAATTTGTTAATTTTAATAATATTTTGTTTTTTATTCCTTGAAGCGATGTGTTCACGCCCGGCTTGGGAAAGAGTTTGCATCATTTGTACTTGGACTACAATTTCATCACCACCTTGGACGAGGGCGTTTTTGGCAATTTGAGTAAACTGAAAAAGTTGGTGCTGGACGGAAATCGAGAAATTCAACTTTCGAGAGGGGTTAGTCGGCAAAAAAAATTGCTTAAATAGTAGGGGAAATTGGAACAAAAATTGCGCAGGTATTCACCAATGCTTTTGATGTGTTGGAAGTGCTCTCATTGGACAAATGCGGCATAAAGGAGTTGGACGAAGACATTTTCGCAAATTTGACGTACAAAAAAGCAGGCGTGCTCACGGATATCCGGATACGGATGGATAACGGATATGGTTTTTGGAAGGTCACAGATACGGACGGATAACGGATATGGGTTTTCGGATTGTCATGGATACGGACGGATGACGGATATGACCTTAATATCCGCGGATATCCGGATATGAGATTTTGGAAGGTCACGGGTACGAACGGATAACGGATATGAGATTTTGAGGGTACGGACGGGTTCGGACGGTTAACGGAAATGGGCTTTTGAAGACGGACGGATAACGGAAAAAATGGGCTTTTGAAGACGGACGGATAACGGAAAAAATGGGCTTTTGAAGACGGACGGATACGGATACAAAAATTCGTATCCGTGAGCACGCCTGCAAAAAAGGGTCGAAATAACAAATGAATGAATATTCATTCAATGCAGGTCCTTGCGCGCCCTGTCGTTGTCCGGCAACCCCCTGGACAGAATTCCGTTGGCTCTTTCGCCGCTCCACTCACTCACTCACTTCGCCATGTCCTCCACCAATCTCAAGGAGTTGAAGGAGGGCGCGTTTCAGACCACAGTGCCTGGGATGGAAAAACTTTGTAAGCAAAAGGATTTAAAGTGTGAAATATTTTGCAATTGAAAATTCGCGCACAGATATGCGAAAAATGAAATATTTGTGGAAAATTGGAACAAACGCGTTCACGGGATTGAAGAAGTTGAAGGTGGAATTATGAACAGAAACAAGCGTTGTTACCACCAAATTTACAGTTTCTGGACTTCGGCTACTCAACGAAATTGCAATTGTTGGAAGCAAATGTTTTTGGATTGGACCCGCCTCGCAATTTCAGCGAGTTGAACTTGCAGCAGTGCAATTTGAGCACTTTGAGTGCCGAGATTATGTCGCCAATATATTGGAAAAGCATGGACATGATAAAACTGGAAGGAAATCCATTTGTACGCTATTTTCAACAAATTTCTAAAAATAAGCAAAAATATTCAAGGTCTGTGATTGCAAATTGAAGTGGTTGTTGGACATGAAGAATGTGATGCGCACCATTTACAGGACGGACGAGCCGACGTATTTCATCCGGAATTTTTTCAATATTTGCAAATTTTAGCTGTAAATACCCATCCGACCTCGAAGGTCTCAGTCTGTACGATGCCAACAAACTGAACGACTTGTGCGACCCGACTTCGTCCTCAACGGGCAAATTTGGTGTCTTCTTAATTTGCATGGTCATTTTGAAATTGTTTTTTAAATGGGTGGGTTAAATCCGTTTCTGCTGTTTAGCTTATCTCCGCTTCTTTGGTGGCGGTTGGCTTTGTCTATGCGAGACGCCGGTATGAGGCCAAATACGGATGGGATGTTCACTTTTCGCGCTTTGTTGGCGGTCAGAGTCATTTAGAGACGTAATTACACAAGCTGACAGACTTTAATTAGGTTCTTCCGCCTTTCCTCGCGCTAATCAAATGGGCATTTTCGACGATGGAGTGGAGGAGAATGAAGTTGAAGAAACAGCAGCAGCCTCAGGAGGGCGCTGAACGGCTTGAATTTGTTTGAGAGGGAGCAGCAGACCGATGCCATTGAAGTGGGGGTGGTCCCGCGCAAACGCAAATGGAAGCAAACCGATGAATTTAAAGCATTGACCAATTGGTCACGTTTGTATGTAGGTTCAAGTGTTGCAAAAATTTTGACAATAAACAAATAAATAAATGATTTTAATTTATTGCGGAAATGGTGATTTTTACGGAATTTGAAATTTAATCAAGCATATATCCTCAGGCAAAGGTCGCAGGCAGTTTTAAAGATTTATAAAGTCTCCATTTCAAGGCTGTGTGCCAGAAAAATTGTTGGGGGGGGGGGGGGGAAGGCAAAGCCAAAAAAGTCGATTCTTTAAGCAATTAACAAATCAAGTCAAAAATTTCTCGGTGGCGCTTACCGTCACCGCCGACCTCCCCCCCCCCAGAGTTTTCAAAAAAAAAAACATATTTTTGAAAAATTCGAAAATCGGCAAAAGTTCGTGCATTTAGCAAGTTTCTTAACAAAATGTTAAAAATTCTAAAAAATTTTGACGGGACCTTCTTATTTCGAATAGAGATTTTCAAAAAGCGCTAATTACCTAGGTCATTTTCTTATCTCACGTTCAAATTTATGATAAAAAGTCGGGGTGTACGGGAAACTCCCTTTTTATAATGGACGCGGTGTCGGCGCCATAAAGATGGGGCGGCTTTTGTGCTGCTACCATCAGCCCCGCCATTTTCGTTTTAGCATCTCAATAATGAAAGAAAAGTGAATGCGTTTTAAAGAATGCCTAAAATTTTAGATTCACATTGCATATTAAGAATTCGATTTTTTTCCTATAAAAATGAATAAATTTTAATTTAATATTTTGGAATTTGATACAAAAAATGGCACACAACATTTTCTTACGCCTCCTCCTCCCCTTCCTGCCGTTGTTGTCATCGGGAAATTGGCAATTGAACGTGAAGCATTGTGCAAAAGCGTGTCCAACTTATGGCGCGTTTCAATTTTAAACCGTCAATTTTGTTTATAAATACCAATTTAAAATTTGAAGATTTATAATTAATTTTTAATCAGAGCCACATTTCCATTTATAACAATTTCAATTGACCCAATGACGGCATCTACGTAAAGTTTGTAAAACAAATATATTTTTTAAAATTTATTTTTGAGCATTTTAAATAGTATTTTTACGAGATTTCGAACCAAAATTTTTTTAAATAAATCAAAAATTTCAAATTCAAACACGTTAACTTTAAATTTAAAGAATTTACTTTTTACAAAAAACACGCGAAACATTAGACTTTAACAAATTTGTTTTTGTTTATATTTGGTTAATTTTTCAAAAATTTTTTTGACTAATTTTTCCGCCGTTTTTCGCCCAATTCATTCACTGTCTGTCTTTTGCCTTTACAATGCGTCACAAATTCACTTCACTTTGTCCAATTCGTCAATTTGGGCGGCATTACCGATTAAATTGGGTAATTAATTAATGGAGGGGGGGGGGGGGGGTATTTGTTGAAAACGATTTAAAACATAAACAAATTGATCAGACAATTCTATTAAATCATTCATTTTAATTTTTATAATTTTAAGTGGAATTTATTTTTGGTAGAAATCGAAAAGCCCCTAATTTCTTTTAAAATTTTCGCGATTTTAAAGTAAAGAAAACGGGATTTTTTAAATAAACAAAAGTATATTTAGATTAAAAAGATGTTTTTTGAAGAGAATTTAGCAAATAACGTTTTTAGTTCTGCTTTCGACAAATACAATTCAATTTCCCATTTTTAACTCCTCTTTAGTTTACCTTCGATTTTTAAAGTTTAAAAAGACTAAACAAATTTTTGATTGATTAAATTTTGATACTCCAAATTTATTGCGAAATTAGTGATTTTTACGGAATTTGAAATTCAATCATAAAAATTTTTAGAGAATTTTAAGGGCTATCACAGCGCATAATTGGTTCATCCAAAAAAAATTTAATTGCTTACATGGATTTTTTTTCTAAAATTATCATCGAAAACAAAACAAAAAAATTGTTTTAACTGAACGAACTCTTTTTTCCGCTTCAAGGTCAACCATAACATAAGCAACCTCAAGAGATCCAAAAAACAGCGAATGACACAAAAAAAACGGAAAATGTAGTTGTTTTGGACTAATTTTCTTAACAAAAATTCCACGAATTGATATTAAAATAACCTTGACTTACATAAAGAGTATCAATAAAAAACTAATGTTTACAATTTATATTTTACCTTTTTAAAAGTTTTTAAATATCCCGACCGCGGTCGGGATCCTGACATTAAAAATAGACCGGGATCGGGAGTCCCCATATTTTGGGATTTTTATTCCCAATACCGGATCTCAAATCCCGGTCCCGAAATCCGACGTTTTATTAATTTAAAAATCCGAAATTGTCAAATTACTTATAAATTAGCGAATCATTTTGCGCCAATGTCAAGCGTCCTCCAACTTTGCGCAACACATGTTGCTGTTGTCACTACACTACTTCTGCTGGTGACTACCGTTGTAATTGATGGACAATACGACAGCGGTTACGGTTACGGTGCTTCCAATCCAGCTGCAGTTGGTCGGTTTAGGACGAAAACATCAATAGGAGATGGCGTCATTTACTCCACAAATTAAGGAGGAAATGGCCAATTTGGTGCCAGGAATGACCAATTTCGTGCCGGAAATAGCCAACCCAGAAGCCAAAACAGTCGGAATAGAAATACGGATCAATTTGGTGGCGCATATGCCCAATTAAACTCTGGAAATCGACAATTTGGGCAAGTGTTGAGGTCATGTGATCAAAGAAACCCGTCAATCACCGCCGATCAGCTGATCAGAGCGGGAATGCTGAATCCGATCGATGATTATTCTTCCCGACAAACATTGTCTTCGGCGGACATCAGCAGAACAATGGATTCCTCCGCATGTGTGCCTCAGGTTAATGCAATTTTGATGGGTCAGTGGCGCTGTTGACTGATCGTGGTGATCAGTTGATTGATCACAAGCTCCTGCCGACAAAATCGGCTAACAACTGATTAGCAGGCAATTTTGATGGGTCAGTGGTCGCTGTTGACTGATCAGTTGATTGATCACAAGCTCCCGCCGACAAGATCGGCTAACTACTGATCAGCAGACAATTTTTTAATCCGCGCTTCCGCTGTTTTCAGATCAGCGCCGGCGGCGATTGTTCCCGCGCACTGTGCTACCATCTCGCGTACCGATCCATTGACGGAGTGTGCAACAATTTGGATTGGCCTGTTGTTGGCGCTGCCTTTAGGCCATATATGAGGTGCGTTGTTTGTTTGCTTACACAATGTTCCATATTAGAGCCCGGACGGGATCGGAAGCATCCAGGCTCCCAATTTCGGGATCTCCCGCCAGCCCGATTCATTTTTTGAAAATTTTCATTTGATTCGCATTAGGTCTGGTCCAAAAACTGGGCTTACCGTGATTGGATCGGAATCGGATTTAGACAAAAATCCCGAAAAATGGGTTTTTCCGGGCTTTAATTTTGTTTGCGTTGACTTTTTGGAAGTGATTTGTTCCATTTGACCAGGCATCTGCCATCCGAATATGCCGATGGATTTACGGAACCGGCAGGTAAACAAATTGTTAAAAATTCTCAACAAATTCAAAAAAATTTCTCCTTAATTCTTTTTCCAGGTCTCGGCCGAAGATCAACCGCTCGGGATGCGTCCCGGCATCTGTTGGCCAACGCGACCGCACTCATTCATGATCAGATCAACTCGTTGTTCATGCAATGGGGACAGTTCATGGCACAGGACATGGCAAAAACAGTCCGATTTTCGCATTTCAAAATTCCCCAAAACTTGTTTTGCTGTAATAATCAAACCAGGTGGGGCAAGGTCGTACGAAAAATTTTTTGTAATGATACTCTCAAAATTTTGAATTTTTGGCTCAATTGTTAAGAGATTTGCAACCAAAATTTTTAAAATACGGCAATTTTTTGAAGCTTTTTGGGAATAAGAGAGGTTCTCCGGCGTCAAGGCGCCGCCGGGAAAATTTTTTTTTGAAGATTTTTACGATATTTGTTAACTAAATTGGGTTTCTGCATTTATGACAATTGTTAATTAAGATCACTCAACTTTGAACTAAGTTATTAATTTTTTACCTATTCAGTGAATTCGTTCAACTAAAAAAAATGAAAAACTTGTGAAAACTGCCCACAATCACCACTACACCACAACCAAACTGCCTTTTTGTTCAAAAATCCTATTCTGAGGGTTATCCCGGTTAATTCCGGTCCGATCGGGCTTTTGATTTTTCAAAATCCGGGATAATCCCGACCGATCCAGGCCAACTCTACTCCTGATTATTATCTGGCTATGTTTCAGTATCGACCGGATTTATCCCCCTAATCAGTTCATCTGAGTCAATTCAGACCCACCTATCGGCCGATACGTGTACCACTTGCGCACCGGTTGCCAACAAATGTGTGCCAGTGCCAATTTCAAACCAGGACACCAACGCAATGTGATGATTGATGCTTTTCCAAGATTTTGAAACTTTGAGTAATCTAAAAGCCCAGGTTTCGCCAGAAGGGCTGTCTAACAATACCCAGGTCAGCCGCCGTTTGCGGCACCGGTGTCCAGGGAATGCCGCGCGAACAGCTCAACGAGAACACTGCATTTGTGGACGGCTCAACGATTTACGGATCAAACTACAAGGATCTGTAAAATTTTGCTTCCTAATTTTTGATCAGGTCAGCCAACGGGCGTTTAGGTTGAAGGTGCGCGATGGCCGTTCTGGTTTACTGAAGATGTCGCGCTTCAACAACATGATGGTTCTGCCCTTTGACAGCAGCCGTTGCGGTGCAACAATTGGCACCTGCGCAGCGGCGTCCTTTGTGACTGGCGACAGTCGATCCAACATGGTATCTCTCTCTGATCACTCACTGATTTTACTCACTCTCTCTGATCACTCACACTCTCTGATCCCTCACTCTCTGAGCACTCACTCTCTGATCACACACTCTCTGATCACTCACCACTCTCTGACCACTCACTCTCTGATCACTCACTCTCTGATCATTTACTCTCTGATCACACACACTCTGATTACTGATCACTCACTCTCTTTGATCACACACTCTCTCCCTGAACACTCAGTCTGATCAATTCGTTCCATATGCATCCGGTCAATCTTGGTCTGAATTTGAACTCTCTAACCAATTTCAGTTCATCGGCCTTTCTTCTTTGTACATAATCTTTGCCCGGGAACACAACAGGCGAGTGGACATATTTTAAATATTGCGTTTTAATGATTTTTAAAAAATAATTATAAATTACTTTTTGTCGTTTTTCTATAGGATTGCTCGTGTGCTTCAGAAGTTGAACCCCGCCTGGAGTGGCGACCGACTCTTCCAGGTTCGGGAAAGTGCCGTGCCAATCCCCATAAATATTCTTGCAGGAAACTCGCAAAATTGTGGGTGCTGAGATCCAGGCCGTCCTTTACAACGAGTTCGTGCCCCTCGTGCTGGGCCCGTCTGCTGAACGTCTACTTGGTCCCTACAACGGATATGAACCAAACGTGGACCCCAGCGTGTCCAACGAGTTCACCACCGCCGCCTTTCGTTTTGGGCACGGAACGATCGTGGTCAGTCGTGCTTGATGAAATGAATTGGGTTTTGATCAGGCTTTGATCTTTCCGATAGTTTCCATCTTTTGGATAATGAACTCTCTATTGACTAAAAATGCACTTTTAAAGACTGAAAATGTCGATCTAATATTTCAAAATGAGAAAATTCGAAACGAATCTTTAATTACCCCCCCCCCCCCCCCGAAACAAAAAATTTCCGGGTTTGTAAATCTGGAATCCGGTTACATCTCTGATTCTTGGCATTGATCAAAGTTTCGACATGAATTTGTCAAAAATAGGATCGTTGATTGACTGTCACAATGGCATCCCAAATTCAGGAGCAATATTCTCGACTGAGTGCTAATGAGCGGCCAATACCTGCGGGTCCTTTTCAATTCAATGAAGGTGGGGGACATGTTAAAATTTTTGAATTTTAAATCGATAAAAATGCCGCCAATTTCTTTTACTGTGAATTTATACATATTATCAGGGCTGCTACTTTTAGGCACGAAAAATTGCCAAATAGGCGCCTAAATAGGCACAAAAAAAGTTCTAAAATTGGCATGAAATAGGCACAAAAATCTTCAAATAAGCACAAAAATGTCGAAATAGGCACACATAGGCAATAGGCACAAAAACCCCAAAATAGGCATAAATAGGCATTATTAAAGTCCACTCTAAAAGCTCCAAATAAAGCTAAAAACATGTTTTTCGTGCTTAACTCACTGTGCCAAGTTCGCAGAAAAAATAGGCATTTGCAAAAGTAGCAGCCCTGCATATTATGGTGCCAAAAAGGACGAGAATTGGTGTCATTTTTGGCACATTAAATATAAGCACCAAATATGTAAATTTCCGGCAAACTTTTCCCCTTAAAACATCCCCTAAAGGGTCGTTAAATCGCAAAAGTTGCTGTTGGAGGGTTGGGATGTCAAATGTCGAATTTTTAAATCGATAATTGCCGCCAAAAACTGGAATTATTTTGGAAAATTCTTTTAGAATGGTACCAAAAAATAAGAATGTTCTTTGACATTGGCACGTTAAACATTCCGCCAACATATAATTAAGGGACGCTCAAATCACAAAAGTTGCTGTTCGAGGGTGGCATTGACCCGGTGTTGCGCGGTCTGTGGAGCACACCAATTAAGCGACCACAACGATTGACCCCCGCAGTCACAGAGCATCTGTTCTCAAAGTAAACGATGTTCGAATCAAAGTTAAACAGAGCAGCTTTCAAGAAGATAGCTGGGACAAAAGAGCGAAAAGGCATTTAACAAAAATGAGACAAATGGCCGATTCGCTCAATAAGTGACAAAGTCAATTGATTCGACAGAGTAATTTCCGGCTAATTAATAACCGTTTTCCACTCACATTTTGCACGAGTCTGTCAATTTAAAAAACTACCAATTTCTGAAGCTAAGAAACAAACGCCGTAACTCTTTAAGCACCGATCTCGGCACGATGAACATAATGCGCGGGAGGGACCACGGCCTTCCCAGCTACAACAAAATGCGGCAATTTTGCGGTCTGCGCGTGGCCTATTCTTTCGACGAGCTTGCCGAGTACATCACGGACCCCACAATTCGCAGATCGCTTTCCTCCATTTACGCCTCTACTGGTGTGTGGGGTGATTTGTTCGGCCAGTTGTTAAAACGACGGGTCATGGGTTCGACCTACGCAATAACAGGGCACGGATTAGTGGTTTATTATAAGATTTTTTGAGGTTGTTATTAGAGACCGGACTTGAGCGAGACTCGAGACGAGATTCTCGAAAAAATCTCTGATCTCAAAAACTCATTTTTATTCGAGACAAGATGTCGAGACGAGATTTCTCGAGAATCTCGAGCCGGAACAGTCAAGATTCGAGATTTTTGATAAAAATCGAAATTTTTTTTCAAAATTCTCTAAACTCCTAAATTTTGGTAAGGGTAAAAAGGGAACACTAGAAGCATGTCTGCAAAATTTGGTCCCAAAATATAAGTGGGTATGAAAAGGTGTACGGAAATTTGGGGACCAAAATGAATTTGGACTTATAACATTCTTCGACCTAAATTTTGACCTAATCGGTTTAGGTCCAAGAATGTTATAAGTCCAAATGTCTTTTTGGTGACCAATTTTCCGGCGCTCTATGAAAGAGCCGACGCCCGCCGAGAAAATTGTTTTTTTAACATCAAAAATACAAATTTTTGAAAATTTTATTGATTTTTTCGAATTCAGTTTTATTCGAGACGAGATGTTGAGACGAGATATCTCGAGAATCTCGTCGAGATTTTTCGAGAACTCGTCTCGACCGGTCTCTAGTTGTTATTGTCATTTTTATTAATGGGAACGAATCGAGGTGAAAGGAACGATTAGGGGGTGGAACAAATCATCGACCAGTGCCGGTGTGAACCCCCAAATTTTTATGCCACAGATGACATCGATTTGTACGTGGGTGGAATGGTTGAGGACACTTTGATGGGTGCACTTGTCGGCCCAACATTTGCTTGCATAATTGGCAACCAGTTTAGGCGGAGCCGGGCCGGGGACAGGTATATAAGCGGCATTTTCGGAAATGCCGACACGCCGAAGTCTCGGCATATTCTGGCGTTTACAGGTTCTACTTCGAGAACCCGAACATCTTCTCGCCGGCACAGTTAGCAGAGCTCAAAAAGACGAGGTGGGCAAACAAAATAAGCTGGCACACTCGAGCGCCCGTGTTGTCGCCAAAATGAAACAGAAATTTTTATATCAAAAGTTGGGCACTTTTGGGCTTCAAGAACGGCATTCTTAACAGGGCTGGGTCGAAATTTCGATTTTCGACGTTTTTTTCCTTTTGATTTTCGATTTCGACTTTTTTTTACTTTCGACACCTCAAAAACAACCCCTTTTACTTTGGCAGTTTATCGCGCATCCTTTGTGACAACGGCGATCGCATCACCCAAGTGCCACCGACGGCATTTTTGCTGCCATTTGCGGGCGGCGGCACCTCAGCGTGTGCCGCGTTGCCCCAGTTAGACCTGAACAAATGGCGAGAATAAGTCTGTATAATCTTCTGGATCAGTGATCACCACTCGGATGAACCAACGACGCATTTTGCCACTTTTTGTGTATAAAAATATAAATTTTGAATCAACCTAAGCGCTTTGTTTGTGGATAATCTTAAAATATGTGACCGAACCTCTATTTTCGGTGGTCAACAAATTGTTCTACCCCCATTATAGTTAAGTATCCAATTTAAATTGGTCAATGCTCCAAATTGACGAATTGGATTTAGTTAAAGTCTAATATTTTGCGTGTTATAAATTAACTTTAAATTTAAACCGTAAACTTTTGAGGATTTATTATCGATTTTCGAAATGTTTTTAAATTTTATTACTTAATTATCTATCCAATTTATGAAACTACCAGGCATGCGTTTTACAACACCAACAAAGACGTCTCAAGGAACTGTGAGTTCATAACACAACTTATTTTGTTCTTTTTTATTTTAATTCCAATTATATTTGTGGTGACATTTGGCTGGGCGTTTTCACGTTCATCGGATGCCGAACTCGGGCTCAAATTGGCACTGATCAGCTGGCGATTTGATGGGCTTCTTGTATTTTTGGAATATTTTTATATTTTCTCAACATTAATTTATATAAAATTTGGCTACTCTTTTATTTTTTTCCATTTTTAATATATATTATATATTTTTTTGATTGTGTATAATAAATAAATAAATTATTTTTGCCTTCTTTGCCGGAGGCGATGAATGCCGTCGGCGTTGTCGTCGTCGTTGCAGTTTGATTTCAGTTGTTGGCATGTTAACGATGGTGTACCTGCTCGCACTCGTGCCGGCGTATAGCACTACTCGTTCCTCCTGGAAAAATGCCCATTTTTGTGTTAACAAAGAAAAAGTAATTAAACGATTAAGGCAACAAATTGTACTAATTATAAATTTAAAAAAGTGTTTGTTGTTACGCATTTTTGCGGGTCCATATTGCTCGCCCATTTGATCAACGCCGAATGGTGATCAGACAAAGGCATCTTTCGCATACGAAAATCGCAGTTTTCAGCCCAAAAATTGTCGTCGTTGTGCTGCTGCTCATTGAGTGTTCTTGCTTCACAGAGTTTTTTTATGTTAATTTTAGATGAAGCTATCATTAAGCTAAGAAGCATTTTACTATTGGACAAAATCTCAAAAAGAATGATGGCACCAGAAAGAGTAAAAAAAGTTAAAGAATCTCCGATTTTCGGGGGTTTGGGTTAGGAATGGCCGGATTCAAAAAGCGGAAACTATCCGGAAATATTCACAAAAAAAATTGACTGATTTTTCGTTGTTTTGGAGGTGATCAGTTTCCAGACAATAATTAACCTTTGAACTCTTTAAACATATTAAAAAGAGCAGTGTGAAAGTTTAATAGTTTTTGTAATTATTATTTGCAACAAATATTTTTAAAATTTTAGAATTTAAAAATTTTCTCGGCTCCGGAATGTCGGTTTCCGGACATTTTTTGTTTGGCATCCGGTTACATCCCAGGTCTGAATCGGCTAAGGTTTAATAATTGTTCTCAATATTTTCCGTGTTTATTTTTAACAAAAATATTAACGGGGGCATTCCAGCTAATAACTCGGCATATTCCGCGTTGTCTCCGTGGCGTAGTGGCTAGCGCGCCCGTCTGCCTGTCCCTACGGCCGTGGGTCCTTTTGGGCTCATTGTCGCGGGGGGTATATGAGCGGGAGAGGCGTGGGTTCGAATCCCCGCCGGGGCTTTATTTCTTTTTCCTCATATTTAATAAATTTTAAAAAACGGAATTTTTAAAGGTAAACATTTTTATTTTATTTTTTTCAAGATAAAACGACCAGGGGATGGTCGAAATTTCGTTGTTCCGTTCTTGTAATTCCGGCTCCTAAAAAATGTCCGGAATCCGGTTACATCCCATTATAGAGTCATCAAAAGTTCCCCCCTAATTTGTCAGGGATTTCATGATAAAAAAATAAACTATCATTCAAACTTTTTATATAAAGCGTCTAAAATTTCTTTTTCTAAAATACGGTAAACGCTGTTTAAAGAATAGCTCATGCTGGTGACGACAGACACACCATAGTTATACAGAAACTACTCATTTTACTAAATTTATTATTAATTATTAAATGTTTCTTAAATTTTTATGATTAGAAAATTCTAAAAATTTTAGGGCAGCGCCGGCAAAAGAAAATTGAAATTTGGGGGGTTTTTATTAACATTTTTAGTCCATTTTTTGTTTGTTTATTTGGCCTCTCCGATGTACACACTTTTTGGGTCAATATTTGTTAACCTCGGGGAGGTCCCCGGGCACGGCGGTGGCCGTAGGCGCCGCCCCTTCGAATTTGTTGTCCCATTTTATTGGAAAGGATTATTAATAATGCAATTATATTAAAATTAAATTTAAAAACTTATTTAAATACAAAAAATTCCGTCCGCCCTCCCCCCACCTTTGCTTTTTTCCCATTTTGCTGCCCATCGAAACATCAAAAAAGTGTCCCACAACAATTTGCTTGTCCAGCCGACCAGTGGCAACAGCGCGTCAAATTGGAAGGCCTTTTTTGGTGTGAATATTTTAAAATTTAAATTAAAATTTAAAACAATGTCCGGCTGAATCTCGTCATTATCATCGGCGATGGACAGCACCAAAAGTCGGTAAAATGTGTTGAAAAAGCCAGCAATGGCGAACAAAGTCTGAAAAAGTAAAGAAAAAAAATTGTGTTGCTCCCCGACTCTCCGATTATTTTTGGTCGGGGTTTTGTTCCTCCCCGACTCTTTATTAAAATTTTAATTCGCTAATAAAATATTAATTTTCTAATTAATTTCAACTAAATAAAAGCATATTTTTTAAATATTATTATATATTTATTAATGCAATTTAAAACATTTGTATTTTTGCCAGAATTTACATAAACAGCAGCCGCCGGAACAACTAAAACGGCGGCTTTTGTCCAAAGCCCAACCACCGCGACGGCATGAATGGACACAAAGCCAAGAAGGCAAATTTTGGCGGAGTTTTGAATGCTGGCATCGAATGGCCAAATGCGGTTATGCTCATGGAACAGAAAGTGAAAATGGAGCAGCCCGGAAAAGCAGAGGAGCAGCCAACAGAGAATCTGAGGAAGCGTTTGAATTTCGAAAAAAAAAGTTCACAAATGCCAAAAAAAACTGTTTTAATGGCACAGTGCCGCGAGGCGAACGGGTAGCGCCACCAGTGCACGGCCTTCTGCAGCTTCAGTGAGCGACGAAAGAATTCGAAAAACTGCAAAATTATTATATTGTAGTACGGACTTTTTTTGGCATCCGCATACATCCCTGGTGCGCCCGGAGACCTAAGCGAGCATCGCCGGACCCCCGTTTCCAAACGCATAAAAGCTACCCAAAAAGGAGCATTGAAGCAAAAAAATTATGCTAAACACCGGTTTAACGATACGGAGCAGGAGCCAAACTAGCGCCAATTATTTGTGACCGTTCTTCGTTGTTTCCGCTTCACGCGCTCCTTCCACCGAAGGTACTGCTCCAACTCGCGCTCTTCCTCTTCCTGCTCATCGTCATGCATGCACGGCTTGTTGCAGTTGTTGCTGCTGCTGTTCCACACCAGCTCAGCTGCCTTCCGGGCCTACATTTAAATCATTTTAATTTTTTATATTTTTGCAGGCAACAAAACACGCCTTCTCCACCATAAGCTGCTTCCGTGCGATTGGGTCGACAACGGCCGGTGCTGGCCAATTGACATATTCCGGCGACATTTGTATTTAAAAAAAGCCAAATTTCAATTAATCAATTAACATTCGCACGCAACGCTTATTAGCCGAACAGTGAATGCCCTAATTAGAAAATAAATGTCGTTTCCATGGCGATTCAGTCAGCTTGCGGCGTCTTTTCATCTTCCCCCCCCCCCAAAGCCCACAGTTCAGTCGTCGGTAGAGGACGGCATTTTTGGGAATGCCGGGCAAAAGTTTGTACTTAAAGTAGGGGGATGGTCCCGGGGGAGTGGGGGGGGGGGGAGGGGAGGAGGGTTGTATCGAAAGAAAAAAACATCGAAAATCGAAATTTCGATACAGCCCTGAGGGAGGGGGAGGAACCAGGGATCCCCGGTCATTCTCATCCCCGTCCCCGGTATCCCCGGGTCCCCCCCCCGGGACCGACCCTAACTCAAAATCCCCCTCCAATGCGCGTGTCACGCACTCCGAGTTTCAACTAGGCGCCGCCGGGAACATTTTGAATTTTTTGACTCAAGGGAGTGTTGCCGTTTAAACTCGGATAGGCAATTCCTCAGAAAGCAAACAAAAAATTTCGGTTTGGTTAACCAAAAGGATTTCGGTTCGGTTATCGGTTTTGGTTCGGTTACCGACAACCTTACTCGGAGGGTGACCATCGGCAAAACCTAAAAATCAGCAGTTGAAAAATCAGTATCGGCCCATGCAAAAATCAGAAATATTTTTTAGCGTGTAAATATATGGATTTAATGGCAAATTTTTGTGTTACCCGAGACCGGGGCGGGCCGTATCTGGTCTTGGATTTTGTTGTTGGAGGGTCCGACGGCGCGGTCAGGAAATTTTTTAAATATTTTTAACGTTTTTGTTAAGAAAATTTGCGATTTTCTAGGTCTTTAAAAATGCTTCTTTTTTTTTGCGCATTCTGCTTTACAGGGAGTTGGGATCCAAAAATCAGGCAAATCAGGCAACAATTGAAAATCAGGAAAACACCCAAAAATCAGAAAAAACCTGATAAAGGTACTATGGTCACCCTGCTTACTCGGCACCTCAAAAAAGGTCGGATAATAGGTAATTTAATTCAAATTTTGGAATGAGATGGTCATATAACTAAACGCATAATTTCCAAGATTATATACTTTATTCAATCTAGTTCATGGCAGTAAAAAGTTTTTAGTTATGCGTTGTTAACCTTTTTTAACTCATCTTTTTCTTGTTACAAAAATAAAAAATGAATAATTTATCGGACCATCACAATGATAATCGTAAACTCTGATTAAAATTAACGAGATTTGAAATAATCATATTAATGAAATAAAAATTATTATTATTATCATGAGTTAAGCGACTACATTTTTCTGTTATGTTCAAACAATTTGCATTTTGGTTTAATTTTATTTTAGCAGTAACACGTTGAAATTTACAAAATAATTGTAGAGTAAGTTCCATAGATGTTTTAACAAACTTATGAATGATTCATTTATTCATCATTGGAATTACATTGGCTGGCCGGGTAGGTAGTTAAAAATGAAGGATTGTTCTGAATGTAAGGACTTAGTATGGATTCATCAGTGCCGGATTCGTCATCATTGGATTCATCAGTGCCGGATTCGTCATCATTGGATTCATCGGTGCCGGATTCGTCATCATTGGATTCATCAGTGCCGGATTCGTCAT
>JAIXHY010000004.1:1003406-1029585 GCA_020449905.1 Globodera pallida | reverse complement strand
ATTCAAGTGTCCAAAATTTAGTACTCTGGTCCTGATTGGCGCCCAAACGTTAAAATACCTCGTACTCAGGTGTCCAAAACTTAGTACCCTTGTCCTAAATGGCGCCCAAACGCTAAACTACCTGGTACTCAAGTGTCTAAAACTTAGTACTCTGGTCCTGAGTGGCGCCCAAATGTTAAAATACCTGGTACTCAGGCATAGCCAGAAATTTCTCAGGGGGGGGGGGAGGATAATTCAGCGGGTTTAGGGGGTGTGTTTTTTGAGTTTATTGCATTTTGCTCTGCCATCTTGTTGCTCAGGCAATGCAGAGGACAATTCTCGCATTTAATGTTTGAATAACATAGGAATTAAGGGAGAGCCTTACAGAGAATTCAATTAATATATATTTCAAAATATATTTAAAATGATTAAAATACCTATCAGGGATGGGCGGAAATTTATTTAAAAACGGAATGATTTTTTTAACGGAAAAAGCCAAAAAAAACAACGGAAAACGGAAAAGTTTTCAAATGAATTAAAAAATATAAATAATTTATTTTTAATAATCATTCAAAATGTTTGTTTATCGACACGATTCCATTAATTTAATGTACCCTAGTTCCGTTTTTTTGCAAGATTTGGCATAGGTGCAATTAGAAAACGCGTTTTGCATGACTCTTAAGAATTTTATTTTTATTTAAAAAAGGGATGATTTTTTTGTTGCTCCAATTCTCTGTTTTTTTTTAGTTTTTAGACATGGCATTAAACACATCGGATGAGTCGCAAATTCGACGTCGGCGGTTGCCGTTGGAATTACAATGCGAGGTTATTATTATTTTGTTTTGTTTTTTTTAAATTTAAATCACATTTTATAAATTTTAATAATCCCGGTACTGTTTTTTTGTAATTTTTCCGCAAATGAAAATTTAGTCTTTTAGATGAAAAGGAATTTTTTTTCTTTTTGGTCTACCAATCCCCAAATATTTTTTCTGGACACGTCGGAACATAAAATTTAAAGAAAACTATTTATTTTTTAGCAAATTTTGAATTAAATTTCAGTTATTCTCCGTCTTGCCTCTTGAACATGCCTCGCGTCTGCTGCTGTTGTCCAATCGAATCAACAACAATTGCATTTCCCATGTCCGAAAACTGCACGGAAAATGGAAGGTTCAAATTTTTAGGAATTCAGACTTGTCAAAAAACGAAAATGTTGGTCATCAAACATTGAAAACGACCCCTTTTTTAGATAGGGCCAGGGGCGTAGCCAGGAAAAATTTTCGGAGGGGGGAGTCCATCTGAGCGCCGCGCTCAGATGGCTTTCCCATTTGAGCGCCATCGCGTTTTATTTTGAGAAATTTTCAAAAAAGCAAATTTTTTTTTTTGCGAATTTTGCTTCACTTCTGGGGGCAGGTGGGTCGGCGGTGCCGATAGGCGCCGCTGAGGAAAAAATTGGAATTTTTGACTCAATATGTTAGTGATTTGCAACCAAAATTTTAAAAATCGGCACTTTTTTTGAAGTTTTTTTATGAATGGGAGGGGTCGGCGGTGCCGATAGGCGCCGCCGAGAAATTTTTTTGTTTTTTGTTGACAATTTGTTAAGAAATAGGTCAAAAAATTGTAAAAGTGAAAAACAAGAGGGTCCCCCCTCTTGTTTTTTTTTCTTCAAATTTCATTTCGGGGGGGGGGGGGGAATTCCCCCCCCCACCCCCCCCCCTGGCTACGCCACTGGATAGGACCATAATCAAAGCATATAAAAAATTTCAAAAAATAACAAAAAGAATTTTTTTAAGGAATTTTCCGATCGGCGCGTCAACGAGCTTATCAAGCGTTACCATTCCCAGTTGCCTGTCGAAATGAGAGCCATTGAAAAGGTGCATTATTTTTTGTGACATTTTTTTGGGCTTAGGCCCCCTCAAAAGTTTTAGTTCTTTAGGGAATTGTTTTTTGTTGCGATTTTTGTTTTTTTGTGTGTTGAGAACGCACCGTTTGGACGGAATTTCCGGCCCGGGATTATGGGGAAAAATGTTTTTTTTTAAATTTTTTTCTGGAGAATGGTTGGGTAGGAGTCAGTCGATCTTAGGGGGTGTATGTTTCCCCTTTATTGCATTTTTGTGAAACCATTTTTGAAGGTGCGTTTTCCGTTTTTACTGTTTTTTTGTTAAAGAATTTTTAAAAATTCAATTTTTTTTTTTGAGAATTCTGCTTTTTTGGGGGGAGGGGAGGGGTCATTTTGTAATTTTTGACTCAATTTGTTAAGAGATTTGCAACCAAAATAAAAATACGGTCATTTTTGAAGAATTTAGGAATGAGAGGTCCGAAAATTTTTTGAAAATTATAACAAAATTTGTTAATAAAATTGGTCCAAAAATGATTAATTTTGCAAATAGTCCCCGGCTTTTTTTCTCAAAAAAATTTTCGGGGGGGGGGGGGGGGTGACCGGGCCCCTCCTGGCGCCGCCCCTGTTCGTTTCTCCAAATCAAATTGAGTTTTATGTTTTTTAATTGAAAATTAATATTATAGGCGCATCTTGAAGTCAATCTGGCAGTACAACAGGAAGACATTGATGAAGTTAGTTATTTTTGGTTGAAATAATGGCAATTATGATTCATGTTCTCTTGTCTTGCACAAACAAAAAACAATCAAGGAATTTTCAAACATACATTTTTTGCGAATTTTGCTTTACTTTTAGGGGGGGGGGGTCAGAAAGTTTTGGAACCAAATTTTAAAATACGGTAATTTTTTGAAGCTTTTTAAGAATGGGAGAGGTTAGCAGTGCCGATAAACGAAAATTGGTCCAAAACGAATTTTGCAAATCGAAAGGCTTCCACTTTGGATTTTTTTTTCTCAAATTTTCCTCTTAGGGTGGCATTTACCCCGTGTATCACACTAGAGACCGGACAAATACAAATATTTGGATATAGTAAACCAAATATTTGGTCCAAATATTTGTTTGGTTAAATTTTTGAAAACCCATAAGTTCATTTCTGTATTCTCAAGGAAAAATCACCCCCCCCCCATTTGAATAGGTGTGCCTGAATGTAATTTTGTTTTTGTTTTTTAAGAAAAAAAGAATTTCGCATGATCGTGTCAGACTTTCCCCGTGGGTGGGCGAGAACTCTGTGCTGCGTGCCACCGGCGCCGTCACACGCCACGGAGTGATGACCGAACTGGTGAACAGCATCGCCCACATACACCGATTCATTGAAAAGCAAGTTTTTGGATTTGTGGACTTGAGCCCCCCGGGCCGGTCCCCCCCCCCCAAAATCTTGATCGACAGAATTTTGCGATTTTGATGCTGCTCGGTCAATTTTATTTAGATTTTCTTACAATTCCTCGCAATATTAATGGAAACCGCCTCCTCGACCCCCCGGGGCACGTACCTCCCCCAAGGGGAAATTTAAGGAAAAAAACCTTCGTTTTGTTTTCGAAAATGAAAAAATTTAATTTTCTTCCACTCCTGCTCGGCTGTTTACCACCAATTTAACACTAAAACCATTGGGTTGTTTTTTTTTACATTTATTTACAACAAAAAAAACACACATTTTTTTTGTTAACAGAAACAAGAAGCAGTTGAAGGACGCCGATGACCGGGAAAACGATGTGGATCGAATTGCCAACAATATAATGTGAGCAATTAATGCCTTATAAATCCCACCTTTTTTTTGCTCAATGTTTAACAAAATTGTTTAAAGCAACCCGAAAAGGATGGGACAGTTCGGTCCATCCGAACTCCTTCCGCGCCAAATTCCGCACGAAATGCTTTCCGCTGTCAGTGATTTGTTCGCTGAGCGCCTGCGGCGCGACTATGAAGCGCGTTTGGGTGCGACACGCGCGCGATTGGTCGAACTGAAGAGGGCACATCGAGAAAAGTGCGCTTTGAGTTTTTTAATTTGCTTAGTTAACGAAATTTTTTATTTTAAATTAATAAAAAAATGTTAATTTTTTTTATTCTGACTGTAGGCTTGGACAGTCCGGAGGAGTGAGGAGCTATGAATGGAGCACCGAAGTGCAAAAGCATCACGACATAATCATTGCTCAGTGGAAAACGATCAATGTGCACAATGTGTGTGTCAAGTGGGGTGGGGAGTGTTTTAGAAATGGGGGGGGGTGTGTGCGGGGGGAATTTTTTGAAGATTTAACGTAGGGTTGGACGGGACCGGGACTTTCGGAAAAAACCGGGACTAAATTTGGTCCCGGTCAAAAAAACCGGGACTACTGGACAAAAACAAGAAAAAAAATGCTTGGTAAAAAACCGGGACATTATAAGGGGATTTTTAAGGAACTTTGAAAAACCGGGACTAAAAGTTCAGTACCAAAATGGGGAAAAATAGACCATTTCAGTACTGGTCCCGGTCCCGTCCAACCCTAATTTAACGGTTGTTAAGAAAAGTCCCCCTCTAGTCGCTCATAAGATTTTGCCTTGGAGGAGGGCGGGTACTGATAAAAGTCGATCTCTCGTTGTTAAGGCGGCGGACACATTTGATGCAACTGTTTGGCGCGAGCGCTTTCTTGAGGAGCTCAAAGCAAAAAATGCCCTTACTGTAAGTTGTAATTGATTAAAATGTTCTTTTTATTAAATACAAATTCCAAAGGCAATGAAAATTTCAATTAATGTTTTGTATTTTAAGGTTGAACCTGACGGCGAAGCCGGAAGATGCTCTTGCTTTCGTGGAGCGGCGCGATGTGACATTTAATGGTACAGTGAGTGTATAGTGCCAGTGCCAATCTCCCTCCCCTCCGTATTCTGTTGTTTTTTGACCTTTTTCCCGTGAATTTTTTTTTATAAATTGTTTTGTTTTTTTTTCAAAATAAAGTTCTGTATGCCCTTCGCCGCTTCCTTTTTGCCCGTATTTGTCGAAGGTGAAGCAACAAATGTGTTGCAACTCATTAAAATTATTTTTAACCTAAAATTGTGTTCTTTTTGCTCATTCCAGAGCCAATCTGGGCCACAGGGGGGTCCCAGGCTCACCACACGACGACCAAAATATCAATTTTTTGGTCTGTTAATAGCGTACTGTCGTATTTTTATTTCGATTTGACAAAAATGTTGTTGTTATTTTAGCAAATAGCGAAGATGATTAGGTTTTCGTTGAGTTTAAAAGACATTAAACACCCAAAATGTGAGCAATGCGAGAAGGAAGTGCCATTTGAAGACGAATTTGTAGTGGATTTGCCTGACAAGTGGTAGAACAATTTGAATTTTAAGGCGGATGACAAATTAAGAGAGCCCATTTTTAGGTCGAAATTTACAAAAAATAGCCACCAAAGCCACTTAATTTATTTTTCTCCAAGAGAAGTGGAGAAGAGCAGAGAATGATGCCCGTTTACCTTTTTTACCGGCATTCTTTTTTTTTGGCATCCGGTTACATCCCTGATGTACACCAGAAACCGGCAAAACCGATTTCTTGGGATCCCGGTTAAATCTCGATCAATTCAAAAAAGGAACGGTCAGGATCCCGAATTCAATGGCCCGGAGAAAATCCCGTATGGTCTCTGGGCCAAACCCGCACTTCCACATTGAGCAGAGTTTATGGCATTATGTTTTATGATACACAAAACATTCAAAAATTCATTTAGCAAGGGAATAATTTAGTCCATTTTTCAATTTCCATCCAAAAAACGCCGTTCATTCTCCTCTCATTCACTTTTTGGGCTCACTCGGACCTTCGTTTGCGTTGAGAAGTCTAAAAATTACAAATGTAAAGTCCCGAGCCAGTCAGCATTTAACCTAGAGCACGGACCGATCGAGATTCTCGATCGAAATCTCGACGAGATTTTTCCGAGATTCTCGATCGAAATCTTGATCGAATAATTTTTACCGAGATTTGCCTTTGGGCTGTTTTCAGTGCAAGCGGCCAAAATGCCTGTTCAAACTTGAACGCTGGCTGAACGTTCTTTCGCAATAATTGCACTAAAAAATTCAATTTACAGAGCGATTAATCATTAATGTCTAGCCTTTGTCTCACTCACCTTAAATGGCTTCTCCCCAGTGTGGGTACGCTGATGAGTGGACAAATGCTGGGCCATTCGAAATCGATGGCTTAAACCGGTTCAAAAACCTTTTTAAATTCTCAATTTATTTTCAATTGACGAATTCGTAATCAGAGCATTAAATAACATATTTTCAGACCATTTTTAGAAGAAAAAAAAATTTTTACAAATTTTGACCAAAAGGGTCCCCCCTATGGTTTTTGGCCAACTTTGAGGGGCCATAACTTTCTTCATAATTTTTTCCGGCAAGAAATTTTTTGCTGATTCGTACTCAGCTCGACGAGAGGAATCGATTGGTAGTATTTTCATTCGGATCCGGGCCAGTCCCTGATAAGATAGAAATACCATAATTTTTATTCTAAGTTTAATTTATTTTAATCTAGAGTTGGCCGGGACCGGGATTCCAACCGAGACCGGTCGGGAAATTCCCGGTTTTTGGAATCCCGATCCCGGTTTTTGAAAAATCGGAATCCCGGATCCCGTCCCGGTCGAGCCGGAACTAACCGGGAAAAAAGTACACCTCTAAGGATGGGATTTTTGAGCTCAAAAGCCAGTTTGGTGATGGTGTAGTGGTGAGTAGTGGGGTCATTGTGGTTGGGGTGGTGGTTCAGATCCCCGAGTGTCTGAATTATTTTTCGACTTTCTCTTGACATTTACAGTCGTGTAAATAATTTTAGATTTTTCCGCTTTTTAAATACAATTCACAACATTTCATTTTTTGGTTGGACAAATTCACTGAATGTTTAAAAATTTATGACTTTGTAAATTGCTTTAGTGCAGGGTGAGCATTTTTGGGTGTTCTTGGCAATTTTTGTTGGGTTTTTGGGGAGTGCCTTGGCGATTTTTGTTGGATTTTTGGGGAGTGCCTTGGCGATTTTTGTTGGATTTTTGGGGAGTGCCTTGGCGATTTTTGTTGGATTTTTGGGGAGTGCCTTGGCGATTTTTGTTGGATTTTTGGGGAGTGCCTTGGCGATTTTTGTTGGGTTTTTGGGGAGTGCGCTGATAAAATGTAAATTTTCTCTTATCACCCTGTCTCTATTTTTTCTGTTCAATTTCACTCTCCCCTTTCTCTCTTTCTCTTGCCACTTCTTCTTTACTCTTTCTTCTTTCTCTAACTCCCACGCTAATGGACAGCTACGCCGCAAATGAGCAACGAGTGGCGTACGCGTCAGCGACGCGTGCGCCAAAGCGCAGCCTTTGCATGTTTTTTCTCTAACGTTCTCGCTTTTTTCTCTCTTTTCACTTTCTCTTTCTCTCCGTCACCTTCTCGCTTCTCTTTTCTTTGCTGCACCTACTATAAACGACGTTGCCACCCAGTCGTGAGCAGGGATGGGCGGAAATTTATTTTTAAAAAACGGAAAACGGAAAACCGGAAATATTTTTTTAAACGGAAAACCGAAAAACGGAAAAAAAGGGCCAAAAACAACGGAAAACGGAAACATTTTTAAATAAAATAAAATAATTATTTTTTTTTAAATAATTTATTTTAATAAATTAACAGTAATTATTATTTTTTAAAATTTTGAAGAATTTCTTTTTTTCAGCGGCCTTCTAATTCTATTTTAAGCTTTTAGGGGGGAGGGGATCGGCGGTGCCGATAGGCGCCGCCGGAGAAAATTTTGAATTTTGACTTAATTTGTTAAGAGATTTTCAACAAAAATTTTAAAAATCGGCACTTTTTTTTGAAGTTTTTTAGGAATGGTAAGGGGTCCGGCGGCGCCGATAGGCGTCGCCGGGAAAATTTTCTTGAAGATTTCACCGGATTTGTTAAAAAATTGGTCCAAAATTACGAATGTAGCACAACAAAAGGGCCTCCCCTAGGTTTTTTGATTTCGTCCAACAAAAAATAAATAAAAAGTTTGTGAATTGTCATCTAATATTTGTTTTTAAATTGGAAAAAGTTAAAAAGAATTTTTAAAATTGTATAACCACCGTAAATGTTCAGCAAAAGTCCGAATAAATTCACTAACATAGTAGAGAATCTGAACGCCCACCCCACTCCTGTCCCCAACACTCACCATTACACCACAACCCAACCGAATTCCAACCCTCCAAAAATCCCATTCTTAGGGGTGTATATTTTTTCCGTTTTTTTTCCGTTAAAAAGGGCATTTTAACGGAAAACGGAAAAAATGGCCAAAAACAACGGAAAAACGGAAAACGGAATTCCGCCCATCCCTGGTCGTGAGCGCTCAATTGACCCTAATCGCCGCGGGGAGGGGAGGAGGGGGGGGGGGCTGATCAAAAATCACACCTCATCAATTGCACGTTGCGCAACTTTGTAATAAAAAACAGCATGAGAATACTTGGCCATTTTTGTAGCCGCTTCGTTGTCGTTGTCCATCGCTTCACGACCAGCGGCGTCGACCTTCTCATCGCGAGCATTTTCGGCGGAAAACCCGCAAAAATTTACAAATGTATAACAAAACAAACAGATTTGTTAACACACCACACACAAGAAGGTGCAAGTACGCGGCGGGGATGGGCGGAATCCCGACATTTTTCGATTCGGAATTTCAAAAATTTACCCCGGAATTCCGAAATTTTTTAGAGTCGTCGGTGCCCGTCCCTGGTGCGCGGTCAGAATAAATCCCGCGGTCGCCTTCTTTTTTGCGCCCACGATCAATTTTGCGGGATTGAACACCCAACCAAATCCGATCAATTCAGAACAATTCAAAAAATCGGTCTCGAAATCCAAATTCAATCCCGTCCGTCCGGATTTCAATGAATTTTCCGGATTTTGCTCAATCGGATCGCTGGATTTTAATTGTGCTTTTTTGGTTTTTCGGCATCCTCAAAATATTCCACTTACGAATTTTTTTTTTTTTTTTGCTTAAACTCTTGTCGTCCCCACAATTTTACGGGTCCGGTCGTTTCGGCGCGACCAGTTCGGCGCCAATCGACTTTTTTTGGCTTGCCCTCCTCTCCCGAAAATTTTTTCTGGCGCCCTGGTTCCCACCATTTTCGGTCTGTCCGCCAAATTGCCATCCCGAGTTTTTCTTAGAGTTCTGACTCCCGCTCTACAAAATAAAGATTTTAAATTGTTCTTTAACCAATAGGCAAAATTTAAAATCCAAACTTAGCGTCATTATTTTGAAAAATGTACGGTTTGAAAATGTTTTTAAATTAGTATTATTGTTATTCTATCTTAATTGTATTTCAAATTTGGTTGGCAGACTGCCAAATTGATCAGATCCAAAAACCGCCCAAATTTTTAAAAAACAAAAATTTTAGAAATTGTTCCTTTCACTACAAATCCTCAGCGAAAGCCATAAAAAAATTTGACCAGGCGGGGTTCGAAGTTCGAACCCACAACCATACCGGCTAACACCACTCACCACTACACCAAAGAATTTTTGACTTTTCTTCTCAAAAATCCCTTTCTTACTCCACTTGTGATTGTGGGCATCGGGTCTTTTAATTTGAAAAATTTGGCAAAATGTCATAACTAATTTTGAATAAACTGACATTATTCTTACCAAAATTTTTGATTGCGGGATTCGCACCACCAATTGCGGGATTTTTTTTTGAAATCTTTGCGGGAGCGGATTTGCAGGATTAATCCCGCAAAATCCCGCGCGGGATCCGCTCCCGCGCCGCGCTCTAACCTCATCCCCGCTGTATGTCAAATATTCATTTGCCATTTATTCATCTTCGTCCGCCTCCGCCGCCGCCGCCGCCTCCGCCGCCGCCGCCAATCGATGCAAATTGAACGATTTTGTGCCTTTTTAGGCGTCTATTTTGCAATTTTTCTTACCTAAAAGTAGCAACCTTACTTTGATAATTTTACCATGTAAAAACAAATTTTAGGCCATTGTTATTTTTACACACATTTTTTCATCACTATTTTTGCTTATGAACCCGGGTTTTGACCACTATTTTGGCACTTTTTTTCACTAATCTTATTTCCGATATTCAGAGAAATAATTAATTTCCAAAAATCATTAAATACATTTTTAAGCCTTTTTCAATATTTAAGTAAATAAAAACGGTCATTTCAAGCGAGAAATAGCGATTTTACGTTCAACAATTATTCTGACTACAGTACCCCTAATGGGACGGTCAGTGTCGTGTGTTATATGCATCACTCACAATGCTTCTTTAGTTTGTTATAGCGCGTTAAACAAAAAAACTGTATTTCATTATAACTTTTTCAAAAGTCAGCTAAATCATAAGTTTTGATATCATTCGAATGCATGAAATTAGTAGAAGCTAGATATCAACAAGCTAGAGAAATCAAATTTTCAGCTTTATTTTTCGGTATAACTTTTGGATCAAAATGTTTGATTTGGTTAGATTTGAAAGAAGTTATAATAAAAAAACTTCCGAAAAGGGGAACGAGTTAGTTTAGGCCTGTGTTGATGTACTTTTTTTAGAAAACTTTTGATGGCCACCCTCATATATTAATGCACCTATTTCTCTCATCATTACCCTTTTTTTAAATGGCATCCAGTTAGCCTCATTGAAATCATAAAAAATCATTTGGAATTACAACAAAAAGAATGCCGGACAATCCGAAGAGTTTGGAGAAACGTAAAAGAATGTGAGTGTTTTTTAAGGGTCGGAGACGTTTGGGCCCTGCCACTCTAAGCTGAGCTTAGGCCTAAGCCAACCTAAGCTTAGGCTTAGGCCTAAAGCTCACCCTGAGCTAGCTTATGCTTTGCGTTTGCTGGACACGTGTGTGTAGAGTTGCACGTAGTTCCGTAAAGTGAAACCAGTGTTTGATGTAAAAAAATGCCCTAGATCAGTGATTTAAAAACATTGTAAGATGTGAAAATGAAAAAAGACCCTGGGGCCCCAACGTCCCGCTCCCTTTTTTAAATAGTCGAAATTTTGCATTTGTTTTAAAAAAATTGACATTTTTCAGAGATTGGAAGCGTAAAAATTTTGCTAAACTTTAACAAAACGGGGGCTGCTAATTGACGGGATCTAAACACCTCCTTTTCAGGCAATTTATAATACGAATTTTCAGTTTTGTTTGCGACGACGTTTTATTCGAGGTGTTTGCATTTTGTGTACATTTTGTGCTCGGACTGAAAGTGGCGTTGATCAGCGATCGATTTGATCTTTTGGTGGACGCCCATTTAAAATCGAAGGAATGGTCGTTGGGTTGGTTGGAAATTCGTCGCGCAATTAAAGGGAATGGCGCTGAAATTGTCAAATGCTTTGACAAAAGTGTCGAACGTCGTCTGCCAATTCCGCAAGAGCCAATTCCCGACAAAGTGATCGGATTCGAACGACTGACCATAAGGTCGTCTTTCTCAGAATTAAATGTGTTTGATTTTTCACACCTAAAGATCGAGATTTTCAAAAAATTATTATTATTATATATTTTTATTAAATTTTTCCAAAGCATGTTTATGAAATTATGTTTACAATTGTAAGAGGAAAATTAATAACGATAGACGAATTTTGAAGAGTTTCACGGAAAATTGACTGAATTTGGTCAGGTTTAGCGCATTTTTAGTCCATATTTTGGCACTTTTTGGGGGTTTTGGTCCATATTGTGGCAGTTTTTAGTCCATATTTTGCGTTTTAGTCCATATAAATCCCATCTCTATTCATAAGTTTTTAGTTATATCGACCAAAATGTCATCAAATTTCTTCAAAACCTCCGCCCACTTTTCGACTTCAAAGGCATCAATCTAAGCATTGAATATCCGACAACCAAAGCCGCAGTTGGGAAATCATTTGGCGCCGGATGTGGCCATTATTCAATGACAACATTTGCGGCATTTCTTTTTCTTGCTCCAAACTCTGCCGTTTGCGCCAATTCATTCCGGCCATTCTCGGCGATTGCGCTAAACTTCGATTGATCGATTGCGATAATGTTTTTTCCGCGTTCCCGGCCAACGCCAATGCCGGCGCTTCTTCTTACCAAGCAATGGCCAAATGGTTGCACACGCCCCGCGGGGACGGCCTTCCAAAAGTGTGTAAATGCGATGAATTTGATTTGGAAAGAATGGAAGCGCTCCGAATGGTCATGTTTTATTTTGAATTTCTACTTTAAATGATAATTTATTCCATTTTAGGCATTTGTCAATTCGGTTGATTGTGTCAATTTCATCGTCTGTTTCCGTTTTTGGTCTTCTGTTGGCATTGTGCCATTTGAGCTGAAGAATGATTTGACGGGGGAGCGATTGGCGTGCCGACGCCACGACAAAAACAAATGTCTGTTAGTGCGTTGCCCAATTGCGCGAGACGAGGACAAATGGGCCGAGTGGGAAAAGGAGGCAACTGAATGTGATTGGTATCCTCAGTGGAATCGCGTCTTCATTAACTTCAACGATTGGGCCCTCGGCGACGGGTACGGATTGATTTCAAACCCCCGGGGGGAGGGGGTACAATTAGAGGGGGCGGGGGGGGGGGTACAATTAGAGGGGGGGGGGGTCAAATGGTTGCTGGGTTATTAATAGGGCTACCATTTTTAGGTCTAAAACCCTTTTGGATCATTTATTCCGAAAGCGACTTGCATAAAATGCCTATTTTGGAGCTTTAGGTGCCTATTTTGGCATTTTTATGCCTTTGTGCCTATCGGCACTTTTTTGAAAATTTCTTAAGATTTCCGAATTTTTAGAATGCTTGACGCAAACGACGGTCCGAGTGAGCCCAAAAAGGCAAAGAACTCTGAGGGCGAATGGAATTGAAAAGATAATTTGGTTTTAAAGTCAATAAAAAGTTAGGAGTTTCGGGGGCGTAGAATCCGAAGCTGACCTAATTTTCAACTAATTCCGATCTCCCGACCAGAATCTAAACATTTTTTGGAAAATTCAAAATTTTCCAAACCCTTCACAATCATTTATATCAAAAACATAACGACGAATGAAGCGAGCGATGTTTACTTAAGCTTTTTGGCTTTTAATTAGGGTTGCAGCAGGGGGGAGGGGGGGAATTTTGAGAACGGAGTCCTGTTCATCACTAAAATAAAATCGAAAAACAAAGCGAATGAAATTTGAGTTTTGGGTTGTTAAATCCAAATTTGATCCCGGTCAGAACGCTAATTCCGAATTTAAGATGTACTCGATGAACATGTACGAATTGGGCTTATCGCCCAAAATAAATTATCGTCCTATAAACCTCAAGAGTAAAGGCGATTTGTAATTTGTGAAAAAATTATTTGCGGATTTCTATCAGGTATCACTTAAAAAGTGAAATCACCGAATAGCCAAAAAAAACACGGAATAACCAATAAAAAGGAACGGAACACAGAATCACGGAAACGCCAAAAAAATACGGAACACAGAATCACGGAATAACCAAAAAAATACGGAACCCAGAATCACGGAATAACCAAAAAAATACGGAACCCAGAATCACGGAATAACCAAAAAAATACGGAACACAGAATCACGGAATAACCAAAAAAATACGGAACACAGAATCATGGAAAAGCCAAAAAAATACGGAACACAGAATCACGGAATAACCAAAAAAATACGGAACCCAGAATCACGGAATAACCAAAAAAATACGGAACCCAGAATCACGGAATAACCAAAAAAGTACGGAACACAGAATCACGGAATAACCAAAAAAATACGGAACACAGAATCACGGAAAAGCTAAAAAATAAGGAACCCAGAATCACGGAATAACCAAAAAAATACGGAACACAGAATCACGGAATAACTAAAAAAATACGGAACCCAGAATCACGGAATAACCAAAAAAATACGGAACACAGAATAACCAAAAAATACGGAACACAGAATCACGGAATAACTAAAAAAATACGGAACCCAGAATCACGGAATAACCAAAAAAATACGGAACACAGAATCACGGAATAACCAAAAAAATACGGAACACAGAATCACGGAAAAGCTAAAAAAATAAGGAACCCAGAATCACGGAATAACCAAAAAAATACGGAACCCAGAATCACGGAATAACTAAAAAAATACGGAACCCAGAATCACGGAATAACCAAAAAATACGGAACACAGAATAACCAAAAAATACGGAACACAGAATCACGGAATAACTAAAAAAATACGGAACCCAGAATCACGGAAACCAAAAAAATACGGAACACAGAATCACGGAATAACCAAAAAAATACGGAACACAGAATCACGGAAAAGCTAAAAAAATAAGGAACCCAGAATCACGGAATAACCAAAAAAATACGGAACACAGAATCACGGAATAACTAAAAAAAATACTGAACAACGGAATCACGGAATAACCAAAAAAATACGGAACCCAGAATCACGGAATAACCAAAAAGCACGGAACATTGCGATCTCCCGACCAGAATCTAAACATTTTTTGGAAAATTCAAAATTTTTCAAAATCCTTCACATCATAAAAAAATCCAAAACTAGGTACGGCCCCGGTCTTGGGTAACACAAAATTTGACTGCGGATTTCGATTCTACCCAAGCATTTAATCATCATCTTCTATGTGATTCTGAGTTGCTGGACTAAGTAAAGTACGTTGAAAAGTACCATTAATAAGTTTTGGCATTAAATTCATACACAGTCATGGTCATATGTTAACAACACTCCCATATCTCATATATATAGAATGATAAAATTGAGGGACGGACTCAAATGAATTAAGTGTCTTAACATTATTTGTAGCATTTTTTGTGGGCTTTCTAATGGTATCATCATTTCTCAAAAATGCCAATTGTCTCTAAAATATGGAGGCATAATGACCTTTCACCCAATTTGTAGGTGGTCATATGTTTAACAACACTTTTTAATTCATCCATTAGAAGAGCAAATAAAATCTGAATAAATGCTGATTAAAAAAGGTAATTGA
The DNA here is from genome assembly GCA_020449905.1 of Globodera pallida. Taxonomy (NCBI): domain Eukaryota; kingdom Metazoa; phylum Nematoda; class Chromadorea; order Rhabditida; family Heteroderidae; genus Globodera; species Globodera pallida. The sequence goes on along the minus strand of JAIXHY010000004.1, from coordinate 1,014,846 downwards.
ACCAAGTTGATCAGACGGTCATTTTGGAAAAAAATCCCCGATGGCATGGAAAAATTTTCTGCAAAAAACCTTTATGAGGGATAAGTTGCCCACAAAATTCTCTACAAAAGACACAAAAAACCACTAAGCTCTAACTCTTTTCTCCGATGAGCTAAGGGTGCTTTCACAACCTTAGTGGGTGACCGTCCCGTAGGGGTACTGTAGTACAATAATTGTCGGATTTAAAAATCATGATTATTAGCCGGGGGGGGGTGGGGGGGGGAATTCAAATTGAACATTTTTTGGGAAAATTGCTTAACAAAAATGCAATAAAAAGGAAAAAACACACCCCTAAGAATCAATTTTAAAAAGCAAAAAATGCACCCCTAATTTTTTCCCCCCCTCCCGAAAATTTTTCCTGGCTACGCCACTGCTTCGGTGGAATGAAATTATGAGGCAAGTGAAAGGTTGTCGGAATTCGTTTTTCATTGAAAATAATTGACAAATTCGAAAACAAATTGAAATGAAAAAATGTTTTGATCGACAAAGAAAAAAGGACAAATCTCAAAATGGATCGTTTTTCTTGAAATAATTGTAAAATGACGGAACCCCTCAACAGCAAACCCATAAATCCCCTCGTCCTTCAGTTTCTAAATGCCGTCGGCAATGCTGAATTTGAAATTCGGGCCAAAATTCGCTTCAATTTTGTCGCCAGCGTCTGACAACGTAACGCACGGAAACAAATCAGCGGCAAAATCGACAAACAAAAGGGTCGTGTCTGCAAAAAATAAACGAATAAATATAATTAAAAGGATAAATGCAAAATATTTATGCACCCACAAAATAAGCCAAAATTATTAGGACCTAACCACAATTTTTAAAATTTTATTATATATATTTATTCTTTTTCTATCTCACCCAAACGCTGCCCATTCTTTGTGTAGATGATTTGGCGTGTTGCCAAATTGACGCCGCATCCGATGACGTCACCGTCGCCAAATTTGGGCTTCCTTTTGATGCATGGCCATCCATTCCAGTAGGAACATCCCTCGACTACGTGACCCCAAAAAGCTCCCCAGCTTCCGTATCCGTAAATGCCTTCGTGAGCTCCGGGAATTTCGTCCAACGGCATCAGCTTAGTGCCGAGTCCAATGTGGACCGAGCTAAATATACAAAAACATTTTTAAGTTTAGCAAATTTATTTATTTAACTTACTCTCCGGCTTTTAAGATTTTGACTTCGTAGTAAAAAATGCCGAATTGCCCTTTTGGAATTGGTCGTTCGGCGCGGACAGAGCGCTGTCCTGAAAGTTAATTCAAAAATGTTGTGAAACTTTTTAATCAAATCACTTTAACAGAATTATATTTACCATAATTCTTTCCAGTATACTGGGCAATCAATTGTTCGGGCTTAGAGAGTGTGAGGTCCTCGTGACATGCAGTGGCATCCCATCGATTTTGTTGTGGGATTAGTCCTAAAAAAATGGAAATTTATTTATTTACTAAATATTAAAAGCACAAAAAACTGATGCCTAAAAAAGGGAATTTCCGAATTCTGAACTTCTGTTAAAATTACCTTTTCCATTTATTTTGTCATCTAACACACCAACTTTCTTCTGCAAGTCGATGATGTTCAGTTTTTGTTCTTTCTGATACTGCTCCATCTTTGCATTGATTCCCTTTAATTATTTAATTCACATAACAATTTAACAAATTCTAAATATATCACTAATGATAATGCTTAAAAAAGAGTTAGACCCCGTACTGTACTGAATTTTCCATGTTGGGACTGTAATTAGGGTCTAAGTTTTTCAAAACTTCCGTATATGGTCACGGTTTTTTTCGACCGATACTCTTTGTCCCCGATTCCCGGGTTTTCCAAAAAATCCCGTTCCCGTCCAAATCGGCTTAAAAATAACTCAAATTATTTGTCCATATTTCCCACCTTTTCGAGCTCTTTCTTCGAACTGTTTCCCAATTCATCCATTTGCTTCTTAAGCATTCTGTCCGTTTCTTTCTGCTGTTCCTCAAACTTTTTCTTCTGTTCTTCAACAAACTGCCCCAAAAAGTTGTTCAGTTTCTCTTCAACACGTTCATTGCATTGCTTAAAGTTGTATAAATGGTCCCAGGTTTTTACTATTATTTCTTTATTTTTGTCCATTAGTTCCGATTTTTGCCCGGGACTTTTTTTTTGTTCCCGATTCCCGGGTTTTCCAAAAATCCCGTCCAATTCAACTGAAAATCATAGCATTGACGACGTCAGCCGACCCCCTTTAAAGTTTAAACCCACTTGATCATTCGTTGTAAGTCTCTCCAGCAAAGTCTTCTGATCACTTTGCAACTTTTTGTTCAGTTGCTTCATCTCTGCGGACTCGTCAATGGTCTGTTGCAGTTGTTTTTGATACTCTTCCATCTTTGTCAGCAGAGCCATGTGACTTTCCATTCCTCCTTGAACTGCTTCATCTCCTTCTTGAACTGCTTCATCTCCTTCAATTCGTCTACGTTTTGCTTTTGTTGCCACCAAATCGCAACTGGCGCTTGAAGTTGGCGAATTGGTCGTTTGTTGGCGATCCAATTCGGCAATTCGGGCAAGCAAAAGTCGCTTTTCTTCGGATGGGTCCAAATTGTCGAAACTTGGAGGCCACCATTCTGAAACAATGGACGGTTAATTAAGGATTTTAATAAATATTAATTACTAGATCGATTTTCTTACCCGGATTAGCTGTTATGTCCGCCGCAGGTGTTGATTCCGTCGAACTTGACATATTAATTTGCTAGAAATTCTAAATTTTAATTTCTAAAAATGACAAAAGCTTAAAACGGGTAATCCTGGGGAATGGAGACTCCGAATTTTTTTCAAAAAATAAAAACATTTTATGGACGTTAGAAAGTAATGTCTCCGGCCGATTCATGTGTTGATTTGGTCGAAAATGACATGTTATGTATGTTGAAACTGTTGTTTACTAAAAAAGAAATGAGTACACAAACAACGGCTCTAACTCTTAACTCTTTTTTGTCTGCAGTTATTTTTGGTAATACTGTAGCTGGTCCCCCCCTCCCCCCCCCCCCATTTTTCAAAATACAAATTAGTTTTCAAAGTCGATTAAAAGATTTTTCTAGGGGTATTCGAGGGCGTAGAGTCCGAATCTGATCTCTATTTCGCCAATACCGAACCCCTGACCCGAATTCGAACAGAAAATTCAAATATTCAGAAAATTAATTTTGGCCTCAAAATCATTCAAAAAGCGTCCGGAGTTCGAAATTGGTCGGCATGGATGTCAGATTCGGATTCTACGCCCCCGAATACCTCTAGAAAAACCTCTTTATCAACTTAGAAAAGTTTTTTTTAAATGGGGGGGGGATCAGCTACAGTATTACCGCTATTTTTATCTTTGATTTTACACAAAAAAAAGAGCTTTTTTTGTCCATCACTGTCTATTTTGTTTTCTTTTGTTTTTCTGTTTCTCTTTCCCTTTTTAAAAGTTTTCGTGTCAAAAAAAACAAATTCAAAACGATACGTAATCAACTGAAAAAATGGTTTTCTTTCAAAGTCGCTAAATAGGCGTTTCTAGGGGTATTCGGAGGCGTAAAATCCGAATCTGACCTGATTTTGACTGATTTCGAACTCCGGACCCGAGTTTAAAAACAAATTTATTTTTGTTTCGTTTTCATAATTTTTCTCCAAGCGTAGCCAAACCCCCACACTCACCATCAATTTGATATTTTTGCTTGTTTCTTAGGGTTTACGGTACTGCCGGTACGTACCATCGCCGCCGGCGGCATCATTGCCCAACCCCCTCGGGCATTTTGTGTGCACGCAAACAAGCGGATTCGTAACGTCAATCCCCCCCCCCCTGCATTCTTTTTTGCTGACAATTTGTGTTAGAATAAAATTGAAATATAATGTAATATGAAAGGGTGCCTTGTCCCGATCGTGCAGCACTAAATAAGATGCATGAGAAGTTGGAGTACAACAAAATTAATGTTTTTCGGCAATGACCAGATCAAATTTGTAACAGTTTATTTTGTCTTTTCTATAAGACACTTTGGAAAAATTGTTGTTTAGGTGCCCTAAATGTTTTCCCTCAAATCATAAACCAATCGAAAACCGATTAAATTCTCAATTTTTTAATTTTTATTGACGAATTCGTAATCAGCGCATCAAATAACATACATTCAGACATTTTTTTAAATAAAAAATATTTTCAAGAATGTTGACCAAAAGGGTCCCCCCTATGGTTTTTGGCCATCTTGAAGGGCCATAACTTTTTTCATAGTTGCGTCCGCGCAAAAATTTTTGGGATTCATGCTCAGCCCGATGTTTGGAATCAATTGGTAGCGAAAAACATTGCTAAAAAGAGGATTTAAAATTTTATTAGTAAAATTTCTGAATTTTATTAAAATTCAATTTTGTAAGATATATAAGTTTTACTAACTCCGAACTACAAATTTTGGCGGGACCGGGAACAGATTTCTCTCTCTTTATCCTGGTCTCGTAAAAAGCCGGTTGGGCCCAAATTAATGGGGCCGGGAATGCTGTACTTATCTCGCGGGAGTCCAAATCCCCGCTGGCTCTTATTCAAAGCACCTTCAAATTATCGAGTTGATAGCGCTCAACCAAAAGAAAACGGTCGATAAACGGAATTTCCACGCAATTCATCAGATGGACGCCACAACGCTCTTTCAACCAGTCCACCTGGAAGTAGTCGGCCAACTTCAGAAGGTGGAGCACATTTTTTGCTGAATTTTTGGGAAGTTGCGGTGCTTCGCGGCTTTAAATTGATCAAAAAATTACGATTCGGAAAAAATGAATGCTTGAAAGACGAGATCGATTCTAGAAAGTCCATAAACTGCTCCATACTAACGCCGAGCCGGTCCAAATTGATCGTTCTTTGCTGCTTCTCCTTCATGTCCACGCTGAGCATCCGATTAATCACCGGCGAGACGGACATCAGCTGATGGGCGCTCACCATCAAACGATCTTTTCCGATGAGCACTGTCAATCCGTCGTCCGGAGAGCTGAGCGGAGGACACGGACTGAAAGAGCCGTCAATAAGAATATAGTCCAACCAAGGAGGTAGTTAACAACATTGGGAGAGAAGGGACGGAGAGATCGACCAAAAAGCAAAATTCCGACAAAGCCTACAGGGCCGTTACGGAGATTTTTTTTTGGCAAAACGGAAAATCCTAGGAATTTTCCACTTTTTCGCGGAGAGGAAAAATTCTTTACTTCTCAACCGATTCTCGTTTTTTGAAAATTCGGATAACAATTGAAGCTGGCCATTTGATGCCTTCAATAGTTCCGCCGCGGTTGAGTATGATCTTCTGAAATTATGGAGGAAAAAACTCCCAAATTTTCCATTAGTTTTGACTTTCAGAACAAATTGCGTCCCCTGACTCCATTTCCACAAAACAATTTGTGCCAACGGCTCCGACGATTGAGAAACACCGCTAATGTCTTTGATCATAAATTGTGACGAATAACAGTCCGTATAAAATTCACTAAAAATAACAATTAAATGTTGTTTTTCTTATCGAGAAAACCATTTACAGCGAAGCAAATGTAGTCAATTCACGGAATTTTGCGGAAGCAGGAAGATTGATGTCAGTCATCGTTTTTTCGTCAACAATAATGTAATTGTCGAAAATTTCCATTTGTTATTGAATAAGAATAAGCTGCTCGTCGGATTTTCAATTCGGGACGTGCTACATAAAAAAACAAAAATTAGTTGGGATTCCCGGATTTTTAGTTTTATTGTGAGAGAAAAACACAAAATGCTAACTTTTGCTAAAAAATAAATGTTTATCGCGGTGATTATTTGGCCACGACGATATTTCCACTAGGGCTGAGATTTTTAGGTTCAAAAAATCTCGAAATAGGTGCCTAAAATTAGGTGAGTGCCAAAATAGGCACTAAAAATTGGGTTCATAAGCAAAAATACCGTATAACCTAAAATAGAAGCCCCCCCTAAAATAGAACCCCCCCCCCCCCCCCCCCTGAAATAGAACCCCCCTTTTTGGGGGGGTTGAAAAATAGAACCCCCCCCCCCCTAAAATAGAACCCCCCCTGAAATAGAGCCCCCCCCCCCCAATTTTTGAATTTTTTTTTTTTGCAAAATTGGCCATAATTTTTTGGATTTTGCAAACTTTTGAAAATAACTCAAGCGTAAAAATTCTCTTTATTTTTCTACATTTTTTTCTCCAAGTTTATAAACCATTAGCCAACTTTAAGCAAAGATATGAATTTTAAAAAATTTGTAAATCCCTGTCAAGAAAAAATGAAAATTCTAAAAAGTTTTAAATTGTCATTTTCGACCAATTCCGTGCCCCTACCCGAAATCAACAATTTCTAAGCTAAAATTGATTTTTGAAAATTTTTGAATTTTCAAGATATTGTTCGAATTCAGGTCCGGGGTTCGAAATTGATCGAAACTAATGTCAGATTCGGATTCTACACCCAAGAATACCCCTAGAAAAATCTTTCTATGCTTAGAAAAATTATTTTTGCAAAAATTTGAGTTTTCGAAAAAATGTATGTACAGTATTCCGGTCTGGGGATTAAAATCAGTTAAAACTAGGGCTGGGATTTATATGTGCTAAAAAACCCAAAATATGTATGTTTTTATGTGCTAAAAATGCCAAAATATGTGCTAAAAATCCCAAAAATGCCAAAATATGTGGTAAAATATGTGCCAAAAATGGCCAAAATCTAGTCAGTTTATGCATAAAAACTAGGGTTGTTGGCGGTCGGTTAACCGAACCGAAACCGAAACCGAAAACCGGCTTTTTTGGCCCAAAAACCGAAACCGAAAACCGGGGGTCGTAAAACCGGCCTAACCGAAAACCGGGGGTACCGGTTTTGCGGTTTTTCGGTTTGAAAAATACACCCCGAATGACGGGATTTTTATGGGAGCTTGTCGATTAAAGTGGTGGTGTAGTGGTGAGTGTTTGTGGAACTTGAACTGTGTTGGAGTAGGTTCAGATCCCTGTTGCGCTTTTTCAACAGTCTTTTTAAATTAGTGTGATTGGACGAATTCACTGAATATTTAAAAATGATAAACTTTTTTCCGACTGTGTAATTTATTTTTTATCACTTTCGGTGAGCATCTATGGTGGACGAAGGAAATAATTGAAATTTAATTTTATTTTTGTAAAATTGGTAATTATTGGACCAATTTTCTTAACAAATTGATTATCTCAAAAAAAAATTCCCCGGACTCTTTCACTCCTAAAAAGCTTTAAAAAATTAACGTATTTTTAATTTGTGGTTGCAAATCTGTTACCAAATTGAGTCAAAAATTCAAAATTTTCTCGGCTGATATCGGCACCGCCGACCTCCGTCCCCACCCCCTCCCACAAATTTCAACATTTTTTAAAGTTTTTAGAAATGGAAGCAGTCCGGCGACGCCGATAGGCGGCGCCGGGAAAATTTTGGGGATTTTTGTTAATAAATTTCATCAAAATTTTAACAAAAAATTACGCATTTTTCGGATTTCGGAAAATTTTTCAAAAAAAAATAAGTTTACGTAAGAGTGGAGGGGATACCCGGCGGGGAAATTTTACAAAATTGGCCTCTTTGTTAAGAAAATTGAAGCAAAAACTCAGAAAGATGTGATAAATTTATTGCAAAAATTCTTTTTTTCTCAATTTGATTTTTAAAAAAACTGAATTCGTCCAACCAAAAAAATGAAATAAAATTTGCCAAAAACCGCTTTCGGTTTTCGGTTAACCGGGTGTCGGCCAAAAACCGAAACCGAAAACCGGGGGTCGCAAAACCGGCCTAACCGAAAACCGGTACCCCCGGTTTAAAACCGACCGCCAACAACCCTAATAAAAACCTTCAAAATTCATCTATCTTTATTAATTTTTCTCCTACAGTTGTAAAAATACTATTTTCAGATGTTTTGGAAAATTTTATAAAAAATATCAAAAGTAAAAAATTTTAGGGAAAATGTCGATCTTTGAGGGTGGATTTTTGGTCCAAGATAAAGTCATTTTTTAGGGGTGCATTTTTGAAAATTTTAAAAAGTCGATCCATAGGGGTGTATTTTTCGTTTTTATTGCATTTTTCTTACGGAATTTTTTGAAAGATGGCGAAATATGTGCTAAAACTCTGAAAAAGCTTAAAATATGTCAGTAAATATGTGCTAAAAAATACCCCCAAAATATGTTTTTATATGTGCTAAAAAGTCGCTCTAATTCAAAAATTTTTCAAAACAAATGCTATTTTTGGGCTTCTCTCATGGTAAGGAATCCACGAAAAAAATATGTTATAACATAAAAATCCCAGCCCTAGTTAAAACAAACGACAAGAAATTATTCTTTCATATACCTAATTTTTAATCCTGATCCTGGTCATTTCCCAAATCCTGATCCTGATCGGGGATTTTTAAATTCGATCTCTAATTTAAAGATAAGTAGTTATGAATTTTTTTGTGAAAATTAACTTGACAAAAATTGACATTAACTTTTAAATTCTTTTAAATGGAGAAAACATTTCCGTAAAAAAACTTTCTGCATATTTTAAACTTTATTTTATTTAAACAAACTTTAAGCTAAGTTAGGTAAGCATTTTTTTTAATTCATCCAATTTTGCTGAGCAAAAAATTGGGAATTTTCAAAAATTGTTGAAGGCATCAATAAATTTCTAATTCTTAACAAGGGTTTCCCAGAAAAATGGTTGGGTAACTCATAGATATTGAAGAATTTTTTTATTTAATAATAAAATTTCTATTCTGGTCATTGATTTTGCCAGAAAAAATGGTCAAAATTGTCCAAATTTTGCTCAAAATTTGGGCAAAAATTGTAAATTTTGTTAATATTTTCTGAAAAAAGTGGTTGAAAAATAGAAGCCCCCCCTAAAATAGAACCCCCCCCCCCCTGAAATAGAACCCCCCTTTTTGGGGGGGTTGAAAAATAGAACCCCCGGGGGTTATATTTTAGGTTATACGGTAGGTGTGAAAAAATTGCGTAAAAATAACAATAATTTTAAAATTGGTGATGGTAATTTTTTCCGGCATAAAAATGAATTTAATTCCGTCTGCTCATTCGCCCACTTCACCACCAATCGGCCGCCATTTTATGGGTCGGCGTTTTGCCCAACACATTCAATTTGAATGCAAAAAGTGGCCTTTGCTTAATTTCTTTGTGTACATAAATAAATGATTGAATGACCTTTGTGCCTCAGGGATGTCTTCCGCGTCAAAAATATATACCTATACGGAATATGGAAATTATCACTAAAATTGCTTGAATCGCAAATAAAGGACGGAAAAGGACGCGTACCCCAAATAAAGTGGACGAATCATTAAAAAAGGGACATTCAAATTGTAAAGATTAGGGTACCCCAAAAAAAGGACAAATCATTAAAAACAAGGACATATTGAAGCACTGCTGTACTAATGAGAGTGTCTGAAAGGAATAAATTAATAACAACTGTGCTGGATGGCCTTCAGCTAAAGCTTTGCTTCAAATCTTTTAGACAATTTTCGACCTCATGGACAATATAGCAAAAGATTTACAAAAATTGCAGGTTCGTGCCGAGCAAAAGTTTGCTAAAAGTTTTGAATAATTGCTTGATCTTTTTGCAGTCCATTAGCAAGTACCCCATTTTCGGTCCCTAGTAAAACATGCGTAGATTACGAATACAACCTCGGATTTTGCGAATCTCTAACCCCGAACCCGAACCCTTATAAAAAAAGGACGACGAGGGGTTTCGGGCTCGTAGACTGATATTCTTTAACCTGCGCAATGTAAATCAAAAATAAAATTAAAGCTCCGCAACCAATTTTATTTTCAACATTCAAAAACCCCGAAAATCATTTGTTGGATAGTAGGGTTGAACAAACCCGGGTTATCTGGGACCGGTATCCGGGTGTTTTTAGAAATTTTTGGGGTAAAATATCCGTGTCTTGGACCAACCCCAGCCAAATTACCCGGTATCCGGACGGATATTCGGGTGTTTTTGAGCTATCCGGTATCCGGGGTAATATCCGGGTTTGTCCAACCCTATTGGATAGAATAAAAAAGGAGTTCAAAATATTGGGAAAATCAAAAACTGGGGATTTGAAGATGTTAATGACATTTTAAGGGGGATTACGGGAGGGTGAGCGAATGAAAAATTTGGTTTCAGATTCAAATCTCCAATTATTATAGCTTATTACTTCTTTCTTCGCTCGCCACGCGCGCTTGGAGCCTAGACTTAAGCGTGACTAAGCTTAGGCCTAGCCTATGCTGGCCTTGGATGCAATAGAGCTGAATTCGTTTCTCGAGAGTCTTTGTACACATTTTAGAGGGACACTAAAAATACAACCAAAACATTAAATTATATTCTTTTTCTGAAAAGTAAAAGGTGTGATTCTCTAGCAAACTTACAAGCTGTTGTATTTGTTAGAAATAATTGGGTGATATTTACGATCCGGATTTATCTTGTAAAATGTTTGGGAACAAAACGTACCCGGGAATGAAACGGCCGGGAACGAAACGTATCTCACTCAGCTGATAATCGGACCGAACTTGTAAGATTTTATCAAAAATTCCAATCCGGCATACCCCAGAGCCAAAAATTTCCAAAAGTCTGGAATCCGGTTATATCTCTGATTCTTGGCATTGACCAGAGTCTCAACATGAATTTGTCAAATTAGTATCAGGATTTAATTGGCTGTCACAATGCCATCCCAAATTCAGGAGCAATATTCTCGACTGAGTGCCAATGGGTGGCCAATAATAAAAACCGGGATCGGGATTTGAAATTTATCGAGATGATTTTGAAATTAAAATCCCAAAATTTTGGGACTTTCGATCTCGTGAGTTTGAGAATTTTTCGGGATTCAGGATCGGAAGTCCCTATGAACCCCGGCGGGATTCAGATCCCGCCCGGGCAAGAATACCCTTTAAAAATAGCACAAAAAATTTTCCCTATTGGACAATTGTCTTTGCGGGGAAAAAATTGAAAATTTTCGGAAAAATTAGGGATTGAAATACCGAAGTTTTACCCAAAATTTTAGGTAATTATATTTTAAATGTTTGCCTTAATTCTAACAAGTCACCATTTTAAATTCATGCGGCCTTCGGTAACTAAAAACGGCTTGATGTCTTTTGCACCAACTGGCATTTAGCCTCCCTACTCACTTTCGGCTTACGAATATACCGAAATTCGTAGGGGGCGAAACCAATGTTATACAATCCAAGAACACGCAAAATTTAAGTTTATTAAATTAAAAAACATTATCGTGTTCAACATGTGGAGGCCTGATGCGGTTGTTTGTAAATTTGGTTCTAAATTAACTATACATTGTGAGTTTATTGATAACACTGATTTTTATTTTATGACAAACAGTGGAATATGTAAATAAAATAACTATTCGTATATTCTGACTAACAGCTTGTCGTTGACATGCCTCACTTTTAAAATTGTGCAAAATTTGTTCCATTGATCATTGTCAACCGCAAATTCCGCCATG